>CM047508.1:3278951-3288951 GCA_026122265.1 Ammodytes dubius | reverse complement strand
CTACCTCTCTCTTTTCTCTCTCTTCTTATTGTCTAGATCTGACATATCTGTTGCTGTCCGTTTGATCTAGCCGACCTTCCATCCTGTTAGTTCGTTAGGCAACTGCAAAAAGTTTTAAAACTTACTCGCCCTCGTTCACACCTTTGCACTGAGACATCAACCTACGAACAAAATGGCTCTCCTCTCTCTCTCTCTGTCTCTCTGTCTCTCTCTCTCTCCCTCTGTCTCTCTCCGTCTCTCTCTCTGACCTCTTCTCTTCTCTCTCTCTCTCTCTCTTTCTTCTCTCTCTACCCCTCTCTCTCTCTCTCTCTTCTCTCTCTGTCTTTCCATCTCTCTCTCTTTCTTGTGTAAAGTTTGGATAGCAGAGGACGCTAGTTATAGACAGAAAAGGGAGAGAGAGATAGTGTGTGTATTTGAGTATGGTATGTGTGTGTGTGTAGAGGTGTATGTGTGTGTGTTGTGAGCGAGAGAGTGTATGTGTGTGTGTGTTGTGTGTGTGGGATGTGTGTGTTGTGTGTTGTGTGTGGTGTGTGTGTTGTGTGTGAGCGAGAGTGTATGTGTGTGTGTGTGTGTGTGTGTGTGGGTTGTGTGTGTGTGTGTGTGTGTGAGCGAGAGTGTTGCGTGTGTGTGTGTGTGAGCGTGTGTGAGAGAGAGAGAGAAGAGAATTTCCCCGTTGCCGTGGCCTGCTATAGCCGCTGGCCGGGCTCCGTATGAAAGGTGTGTTTGTCCCGCGGCTTCCCCGAGCCAGGAAAGTTCCCCAGCAGCGGTGGGACGGCCCGTCTATCTGCCAGGAGAGAGAGAACCAGAGCCCGCTATGTCAGATACCACGCAGGGACACACACACACACACACACACTCCACGCAGGGTACGAGGGAGGGGGACGGAGGGAGGGAGGGGGAAGGGAGGGGAGGGGGTCGCTCAAAAATAAGCTGCTAAAAGAAAGTGTGTTAAAAATACTTTTTAGAGAAACACACACAAACATATTGATGGGGACAGGGGCACACCGACAACACACACACACACACACACACACACACACACACACACACACACACACACACACACACACACACACACACATACACAAACATATAGACAACACACACACACACACACACACACACACACACATACACAATACATTGATGGGACACAGGACACAACACACCACCACACACACACACACACACACACACACACACACACTCAGAGCATCTGAATGAAAAGAAAGGCAGCTCTCAATGTGTTTATTTTGACAGGAGGGAGTGAGAGTGGATGGAGGGGCAGAGGGAGGGGAGAGAGGGAGAGAGAGGAGAGGGGGGGACACAGAGGGAGACAGAAATGGAGAGATGAGAGGGAGAAAGAAAGAGACGGAGAAGTATTTCAGGCTTGGACATTCTTTCACTTCCAAAAAACAGACCCTGCGTTCCAATCCCCATACTTCCCACTATTTAGTATGCCAGAAAAAGATTTAGGATGTCCCAATACATGCACGTCAATTGCAGTATGCCAAAAATACCTATATGCCCCACTAACTCCAAAAGCATTTTGGAGTATCCGTCTTTATTCTTGACATTTCTCGACGTAATGAAAAAAAATCTTCCTTATCTGATTTTTTTTTCTCTCCTGTGGCCCTAAAACTCTTCTGTACTTTAGTATGTAGTGTAGGAAAAAGAAAAGTATGTGATTTGGAACGCAGCGTGAGTTGCAGTGAGCTAAGAGAGGACAGTGGAAGTTTCTAAAGAAAGTTGTATTTTAAAATGAGTGGTGGTGGGTGGGGTGGGGTTAGGGGACTCCAATCAAATATGCAAATAGTCAGGTTATATGTATCTGACTGGGTTAGTTTACATATTGCTCATTGAGTAAGGTTCGATCCCCGCCCTGCTACTTGTACCATGGTTGTTGTGTCCTTGAGCAAGATGCTTCACCCACCTTGCCTCGTGTGAATGTCGATAGTTAGCCTGCTATCGGTGTATGTATTAATGTGTGTGTGAATGGTAACGTGTAAATGGGAACAGGTCTCCCTTGCTAAAGAGTCTCCGGTCTCAATGGGATTTACCTGTAGAAATAAAGGTTAAAAAAAAAGTGAAAAAAATAGAAAGTGGCCTATGGGTGGGGTGGAGGAGACATGGGAACAAAAAGACGTCTCCAGTCCAGAATGACTATTCAAATATACAACGTAGCCTAGCGTAGCCTAGCGTAGCCGGGGGCTAACTGCTGTCAAGACACTGTAGCTCATTACCTTAGCAGTTTGTTTCATTTGTTTGCTTTTTGAGGAAAGGTGGATGTTCAGGCATTTAGTGAGTAGACCGCAGATCATATCTCTTCAGGGCATTTTCCATTTTAGCTTTAACCAAAGACATAACTGATGCCAAAGAGCACATCATCAAATTAATAGGCTAAAGTAACAATATTCAACATATAACAACACATATCAGATGATTACAAACAAAAACTAAATGAAACATATGAGACCATGGTGTTATTATGTCCTAATGTTGTGGCAAGCCGAAATAAATTGTCCTGCGAGGACGGAGCTCTCTTTACGCTCTCCCATAACTATTCTAAATTGCTCTTCAGGGAGCTTCTAAAATGTGGATGTTTTGGCGAATTTGTTCAAATATGTTTTGCGGACATTTTTTAAATTTGGGGCAGTGAAGGAGGAAGTGCTGCTCAGTTTCTACAGCAGCTTCTCACACCTGCTGGCACAGCCGCTCCTCTTTGGGCAGCCATGTTTTCTTATATCTGCCTATATCTATATCTATAGCTTGAGCGTCTCTCTCTGTCTCCCCATTTCAACTCTGTACTATCTAATAAAGCTTGAAAATCTTTAAAAAAAAAAAAAAAAAAATACAGTGTTTAATGTTTAATTGTATTGTATGTCAATAAAGAATCTTTGAATTGAACAAGATGTGTTTTTTCTTTATATTAATATCAAGTCATTCAAAAATGTTGAAAGTGTTGAAGTCAAACAAAAAAGTCTCAAGCAGAAAAAAACTGGACTTATAATGTGTCACGATGTGTCTGTCATTTCTGTTACTAGGAATTATCCTTGTTGTGTTTCTATGGTGTCTGCAGTGGGCCAAACTGTGTTTTCAGCCCGTGCTGTGAAAATAAGTGGAGCTTGTCTACCTGAGCGTGAGAGACACACACACACACACACACCACACACACCACACACACACACACACACACACACACACACACACACACAACACACACACACACACACACACACACACACACACCACGCAAAGAGTGCGGAGCCAGCAGACATAGTAGCACTCATTCATCCTCTACAGCAGCAGCCTCCCCCACCACTGGCCTTCAATCCCCATCCCCCCCCCCCCCCCCATCGACCAGGCACACACACACACACACACACACACACACACACACACACACACACTCAGACCGCCGCGTCCATTTTGGGTTTTTGGGAAGGTAGAAAAACAGTCTGAGGGATGAACACATTTCATGCACACACACACACTTGGCCCATTGAAGGCCCCACACACACCACACACACACACACACACACACACGCACCACACGCACACACGCACACACGCACAACACACACACACACACACACACACACACACACACACACACACAACACACACAACACACACACACAACACACACACACACACACACACACACACACACACAACACACACACACACACACACACAACACAACAGGCCAAACCATATTAGCCTGAGTGTCCACTGGGCCATTCTGACTCCATCACTGAAGGCCCTTGTTGTTTTCCTCGGTTGGTTTCTCAGTGGAAAGGACAAACTGCTGCTCCACACACACACACACAACACAGCCGAACACAGAGTATTTTTAATGTTTGATTCAGGGGCATAGTATGTATGGTAAATGGACTTATATAGCGCTTTATCTCCGTTATTCACAGACCCAAAGCGCTTTACATTGTTTTGTACACATTCACCCAGTCACACACACATTCATACACCGATAGCAGCAGCTACCACGCAGGGTAGGCTTAGCACTAGGGTGCTAAGTTAACTAAGCTAACTATCGGGAGCAATTCTGGGTTCAGTGTCTTGCCCAGGGACACTTCGACATGTGGCGGGGAGACGGGGGATCGAACCTCCGACCCTGCACACCAGAGGCGAACTCCCTACCACTTCGCCACTGCGCCCCAACCTGTCTGGTTCACCCTTCTGAAGTGCCCTTGAGCAAGACACTGATTCCTCTACCAGTATATAGGACCTGAACTGAATATATAGAACTGAAAAAGATCTGTGCAGGAGGAGGTGACCTTTTTTTCAGTGATCACTCAAGGTTGGTTTCATATTGTCAATAGAGTCAACTCCAACTTTACAGTAAACCTGTTAAGCCTACAATACTTTTTCTGCATTTTCTGCATTTTCAAGCTTTATTAGACAGTACAGAGTTGAAATGGAGAGAGAGAGAGAGAGAGAGAGAGAGAGAGAGAGAGAGAGAGAGAGGAGAGAGAGAGAGGATGACATGCAGTAAAGTCCACGGGTTGATTTGAACCGCGCCACTGCAACGAAGGCGGAGCGATATGGTACGCGCTCTATCATACACCATTTTCACAGGTGTCAGGTTGTGTAAAAGCAGGTCGGGGGAGTTCGGGGTACATGTGGTCTCCTACACAGACTCAGTTAAGGGTTAGGGTTAGGTGTTCTACTGTCTACTGTCGTGTGTGTGTGTTAACTGTAACCACTGATCATCTGGCAGCGGAGGCCTACTTCTAGCTGGTGCTGTAGTTGTGTGTGTTGTGTTGTGTGGTGACTGTGTGTGTGTGTGTGCTGTGTGTGTGTGTGTGTGTGTGTGTGATGTGTGTTGTGACTTTGTGACTGTGTGTGTGTGTGTGTGTGTGTGTGACTGTGTGTGTGATGTGTGTTTGTGACTTTGTGACTGTGTGTGTGTGTGTGTGTGTGTGTGTGTGTGTGTGTTGCTGTTAATTGGTCCTAGCCAGGGGGGCGTCTGATTGGAGGCGGGTGGAGAGATACATCAGTGGCAGTAACAAGGCGGTGAAAGTGAGCGGGACCCTAGATTCCTCTGTTACATGTTAGTGAGGAGTTGTTTCGGACCTGATGTCTGTAAATGTGTGAATGTGTTGTGTGTGGTGTGTGTGTGTGTGGTGTGTGTGTGGTGTGGTGTGTGTGTCTGCCTGTCAGTCAACCCTCAACAGGAGATACTGACACATTCTTTCAAACGCATGGATCATTGCAAGTTATTTTTACATTATTAAAGATTGTGGGGCGATGTGGCTCAGTGGTAGAGCGGTCGGCGAATGATCAAAGGGTTGGAGGTTCGATCCCCGCCCTGCCACCTGTGTCTAGTTGATGTGTCCTTGGGCAAGACACTTCACCCACCTTGCCTCGTGTGAATGTCGATAGTTAGCCTGCTATCGGTGTATGAATGTGTGTGTGAATGGTAACGTGGGAAAGGAAAACAGGTCTCCCTTGCAAAAGAGTCTCTGGTCTCAATGGGATATACCTGTAGAAATAAAGGTTAAGAAAAGAAACAACAGGTCCATAAACATTTTTAGTGTTGAAAACAGCATTCGATTTGGGTGATTATGACTCATAATCCAGTGCGCACTGGAAGTGACGTCACATCAACCTTCCATAATGAAAACAAACAGGGATGCGACGGATATAAAAGCCAGAGGCAAGATCAAGGCATTATTTATGATCAAATAAACAAGTAAAAGTATGTCCCAATAGTATGCCCTACTGCACTCTAACTAGATTATTTCTATGGTCAGATGTAGTTTGTAGAATAGAGAAAAGAAAGAGTATGAGATTTGGAACGCAGGGTTAGATTCCTCTGTAAGATGTGAGTGAGGGAGGGGGCTGTCAGTCAGACTTACCAATGCCTTAAAACAGGGACCGTAGTGGAGCGGCTAAGAGCTAATCTTTCAATTTGTGATACAAGTGTGAAATTGGCATGAGCATGAGCAGTTCTCCATGGGTCACTTGACAAGAAAATTGTCCGATACAAAAAAAAAATGTTTATGAAAAAACGCAATAGGCTAAAATTCAAAAAAATGTATGTTTTGTTGCCTGCCGTGTCTAACCTTTATTGTCCTGCAGACTTGATTAGCTTGATATTTATTTCATATGTATTTTTCATTTTCACTACAACCCAGCCTTCACCAGTAGAGAATCATTCCCCTCACATCTGGTCTCTGTGGATTCAAACCAGCTTCTCGGCTGCTTTCGCCCACAAAAGTAGCCGAGAAGTTAGGCCACTATTAGTCCATGGCCCCAGCTGTTGTATTGTCCCTACCTACCTACGTGTGTGTGTGGTGTGTGTGTGTGTGTGTGTGTGTGTGTGTGTGTGTGTGTGTTGTGTGTGTGTGTGTGTGTGTGTGTGTGTGTGTGTTGTGTGTGTGTGTGTGTGTGTGTGTGTGTGTGTGTGTGTGTGTGTGTGTGTGGTGTGTGTGTGTGTGTGTGTGTGTGTGTGTGTGAGTGTGTGTGTGTGTGTGTGTGTGTGTGTGGTGTGTGTGTGTGTGTGTGTGTTGTCCGTGTAACCAAGTATGAATAAGTGTGGTGTGAGTTTGGTGTGCTGACCACCGAGCTCACAAGCCACAAAATAAAGCTGTTACTGAGTTCACTGGTCTGTAGCGACAGTAGAGCAGTAGAGGAAGAAGAGAAGTGTGAGTGGAGAGAGATGGTGAGAGAGGAGAGAGAGAGAGAAGGGAGAGGAGAGGGAGGAGAGAGAGGGAGAGGAGAGAGAGAGAGAGAGGGAGAGAGGGAGAGGAGGAGGAGAGAGAGAGGAGGAGAGAGGAGAGGAGAGGGAGGGAGAGGAGGGAGGAGGAGGAGAGGGGGAGGGAGGGAGGGAGGGAGAGGAGAGGGAGGAGGAGAGGGAGGGAGAGAGAGAGGAGGAGAGAGGAGAGAGGGAGGGAGAGAGAGAGAGGAGAGGGAGGGAGAGAGAGAGAGAGGGAGAGGAAGGAGAGAGGGAGGAGAGAGAGAGAGAGAGAGAGAGAGGGAGGAGAGAGAGAGAGAGAAGAATTACAAACTGTAAAACGTGCAGATTTTACATAATGTTTGGACCTTTTTTAAAAGGTAACAAAAAAAAAGACTGTTAAGATGATCTTCTATTTTTTTTTTTTTTAACCTTTATTTATACAGGTAAATCCCATTGAGACCGGAGACTCTTTTGCAAGGGGAGACCTGTTCCTATTTACACCTCAGGTTTCGTAAATTGTTTATATCTATGATTGTTTATGGCATTTTTGTTTATGGTACTCTTCCCAATCTGGATACTGTGCACTGTATAGCCTGAGCCTGCAAAGACGCGCTAACAGTGCTAATCAGCTAGCCTGCTGCCTAAGAGACAACAGATAAACAACAGACATCAGACAGATAAGTAGATACAAGAAGAATATACACACACACCTAGAAATATATACTATCATGTGATCACACACAGGCAAGCAGTCACAAATGCATAAACACACACAAAACACACACACACAAAGATGTGCACACACACATGCACGTATGTAAGCATCCATAACCGGTAATGGGTGGGGTCACTTTGACATGCACCTGTGTGACTGATAAGATAACTTTAGGGCATAATGTGTGTGTGTGTGTTGTGTGGGTGTGTGTGTTGTGTGTGTGTGTGTTGTGTGTGTGTGTGTGTGTCGTACATGTAGGCCATGTATTTGTACACTTGCATGCACCTGTTACTGTATGATTGTTGCATGCACTTTACACTGTACGAGCTCGTATGTCTTTGCACTTTGTGTGTGTGTGTGTGTGTGTGTGTGTGTGTGGTCGTACATGTAGGCATGTATTTGTACACTTGCATGCACCTGTATACTGTATGATTGTTGCATGCACCTTTACACTGTACGAGCTCGTATGTCTTTGCACTTTTGTGTGTGTGTGTGTGTGTGTGTGTGTGTGTGTGTGGTGTGTGTGTGTGTGTGTGTGTGTGTGTGTGTGTGTGTGTGTGTGTGTGTGTTCACATCTGAAAAAAACAAGTATTTTTGTTGATTCCTTTCAGACAAACTGAAACAGAAGCATTGTTTTGGACTCGTACAACAGAAGTCAATCAAAGCTACATTTGGTCAGCTGCTGGAATATAAAACAATCAAACAAAGAGATTGTGTCTGCGCTGTAAACAAATATTAATTTTTCTGATTTGCATCAAATATTTGCAGCAAATAATCCCTGTCATGATTGATATTAGTGTATATATATATAGTGTTGTATGTATTTGCCAACTGAGGACTGTCTCGCTGGGCATTCTGTTGCTTGCTCCCTCACACACACAGTTTGAAGCCAAGGTATATTTATATTTGGTTTATACTGGAGTAGACAGAAGGAGGGGTTTGTAGCTGTCACTTTTGGTAAGCATTTGGTGATGAACTTTGCCCAGTAGCCACATCAAGGAGAAATTTATGGACCGGAAAAACATGAAAGAAATACTCCTCCCCCCTCCCCCTACCCCCCACCCCCCACCTTGGCCCAGGCCCTGCAGCAGACCCGGGTTCGAATCCCGCCCGGGTTAGTTCTCTGCATGCCTTTCCCTCTCTGCCCCATTTCAACTCTGTCTCTACAAGTCTGAAAAAAAGCAAAAATGTCCAAAAATATCTTAAAAAATAAATAAAAATAAACACTTTCTGCGGTGGCAGATTTATAAGATACAAAGATTTTTCCTTCATTTAGATATTTTTTTCTTTAAACAGGATCTAAAAATTGTTACCACAAATTCTCTACTTGATGTATTTTAATCTTGGTGTATTTCATGCCCCTGTAAAGCACTTTGAATGGCCTTGTGTCTGAATTGTGCTATAGAGATAAACTTGCCTTGCCTTGCCTTACCACATTTTTGCTTTTATTTGATAGTGTAGAGATACACGGGACATTGAAGGGCGATATAGTGTTATGACATGCTCCCTATAACCATCTATCTACATTCCCTTGTTCACATTAAACCTGCAGTGTGTAGATTTTTGGGTTTTATTTCCTAGCAGATTTGTAGAAAGTAATTATAATATCCATAAGTACATTTAATTTAGTGCATGATAGCTGAAAAAATGTTTTGAATTATTATGTTTTCCCTTAGAAAGGGTCTCATATGTCCATATTTCTGCATATTTTGGACCATGTCTAGTGCCGCATCTTGAAAGTGTCATAGTTGGAATGTCATCAGGTGCATTGTTTAAAATTTAGAATTGTTCTTGTCCTTGAAGGCCACTGTAGCTTCTGTTATTATTCTAAAGGGTTGGGGTTACCCAGGGAGCGTTGCATTCTAGAACTTTGTAGAACTTTCATGATGATGTCATATTACACACTGCACCTTTAAGCTGAAGAATTAAAAGGCAAAAAGGCTTGAGTTGAAGTTGATCCAAAATCACCAAGAACCGTCGCCCTCCTGATGCTTGTTTTCATTTTCTCTTCGTCTGAATTTTTTTGTTTAAATTCTAAGCAAAAGGGTAAAACTTCTTAATGTCACAGGAGAGAAGCTGGCAGTAAGACATCTACTGTATTTGTTATTATTTTCTTTTTTTTAAGATTATTTTTTGTGCATTTTCAAGCTTTATTAGACAAAATACAGAGTTGAAATGGGGAGACAGAGAGAGAGAGAGAGAGAGAGAGAGAGAGAGAGAGAGAAGAGAGAGAGGGGGGGGGGGGATGACCTGCAGTAAAGGTCCACGGGTCAGATTTGAACCCGCGAGCACTGCAACAAAGGCCGGAGCCGATATGGTACGCGCTCTATCCACTACGCCACCGGAGCGCCCCTGTATTTATTTTCTACACAAAACGTACTGCTACATGGGCTCTCTGACACAGGGCTAAAAAAACAAAAAAACAAACAAAAGTGAAATTCCACTGAAGGAGGAGAGGGGAGTCCAACTCGGCCAAATTGATTTCAAGCTGAGAATCAAAGTCGTGGATCTTCTCACCCTCAAAGTCTCCACACACACACACACACAGGGCGGGCACACGCACACACACACACACACACGCA
>CM047508.1:3233951-3268951 GCA_026122265.1 Ammodytes dubius | reverse complement strand
GTGGAAATGACAATGGAGTCACTGGAATAGAGGTCTGAAACCACATTGACCCTCAACAGATCCCTTTCAGACCATCAAAGCCGCCCCAATTATGCAAAACGTTTGGGACACTTATTACAGGTTCAGCTCTTTGATGAGATCTTATCTAGAAAACTTAACGGTCCTTTTTACTTCAAACTCTATCACAACTATCACTGGAAAAAGAAAAAAATGCTTTGTTGAACTCAGTACAGAATTAGCCACAATTTTGTAAATAATTTTAAGCGTTTCTTTGAAATCTGTAGAAAATATACAGCTCTGGAAAAAAATTAAAGAGACCACTCCAAATTGTTTAGTGTCTCTTGTTGTACTCTTTAGAGGCATTATGTTTGAGTAAAATGAACATTTTGATTTTATAATATAAACTACTGACAACATTTCTACCAAATTAAAAATAAATATATTGTCATTAAGAGCATTTTCAATAAGTTATGTAGAGATGAAGATTGAAGAAAAATCCAGACAGACCGGTCTCTTAATTTTTTCCAGAGCTGTATGAATAATTGAGTATTATTTATTATTATTTAGTAAAGTAAAGCCAAGTCCGTCCTATTTAGTGTGTTCCGGTCAGTCGCTATACAGCTCATACATGATTGCAGGTATTTTTGGACCAGTGAATTTACATGTAATGCCAACATGTGGGGCGACTGTGGCTCAGGTGGTAGAGCGGGTCGGCCGATGATCAAAGGGTTGGAGGTTCGATCCCCGCCCTGCCACCTGTGTCATAGTTGTTGTGTCCTTGGGCAAGACACTTCACCCACCTTGCCTCGTGTGAATGTCGATAGTTAGCCTGCTATGTGTGTATGAATGGTAACGTGTGTGAATGGGGAAACAGGTCTCCCTTGTAAAAGAGTCTTCGGATCTCAATGGGATTTACCTGTATAAATAAAGGTTAGAACTATCAGTTCTCTGCCGGGAGTACAGTGACCTTTATAAAACCAAAGGAACAGTCTGACCGGTCACAGAAAACTTTTTTTTTTTAATTCAGTTTTTATTAACTGTACTCACGCCATCGAGTGTTTCAATGGCCTGAAGCGCTGGTTAAACATACAGCTCTGGAAAAAGTTAAGATTCTGGATTTTTCTTAAATCTTCATCTCTCTACATTACTTATTGAAAATGCTCTTTAATGACAAAAAAATGTATTGGAATTTGGTAGAAATGTTGTCAGTAGTTTATGTTGTAAAACCAAAATGTTCATTCTACTCAAACATATGCCTATAAATAGTAAGACGAGAGACACTGAACATTTGGAGTGGTCTCTTAATTTTTTTCCAGAGCTGTAGTTTATTTACTTTTTCTCCAAACTTAACCAGACCGTATGTGTTGACATAGTAAAAACATCCACAAAACCCTCCAATAGCTGTGTGTTTGACGGCCCGTATTTGTATCAGGAAAGACCATTGAGAAAGCAAGCTCTCTTTGTATTTTTTTACAGTGGTTTTACGCTGATTTATCAAAACCTACAGCGTACTAATGTGGTGAATAGCCTTAGTCTTATCTGTTTAAAGTTTCTTTTTAAATGCAAATGTGGGGAGAAAATGAGATTTGGAGTCAATCCATGAAATATCTCTAACCCTAACAAATATATTTGTGTTAACCTTTTGGTCAGCAGACAAACACACTCATTCCATTATCAGGATTCTGCAGCAAATATTGAACATTCTATGTTTCACATATAAATATACACAGGAAATGATGCAGTCATGGCAAAAATGGGGCGACTGTGGCTCAGTTGGTAGAGCGGGTCGGCTGATGATCAAAGGGTTGGCGGTTCGATTCCCGCCCTGCCACTTGTGTCATTGTTGTTGTGTCCTTGGGCAAGACACTTCACCCACCTTGCCATCGTGTGTATGTCGGTAGTTAGCCTGCTATCGGTGTTTGTGGGAATGGTAACAGGTCTCCCTTGAAAAAGGGTCTCGGTCTCAATGGGATTTATCTGTATAAAAAAAGGTAAAAAAAATAAATACAAATAGAATAAAATTATAAATGAGGACTGATCTCAAAAGGTTTGCTGGTGTTGGTTGATTTTTATTTTACAAGAACTGTCTGATACTGACATGACATACATTTCCAAATAGTCAAATTCATAGTATATACTTTTCCCCCACAACTCACATCTTTTCCCATGTGAAAACTGCACACAAATATTTACACCTTTTCCTATTGATCTCATGCGTGTGGTCAAGTGATATTGACGCTGATATAGAAAAAAACGTCATCAGCATTTTTCCTTCTACACGGCAAAGAATGTGTTACATCTGACACAACATATTGATTTTGTTATAGTTACGTCTTTTACATTCATGAAAAAAACACAAGTTATTCTTACACAAAAAAATAAACCAGTCCCAACAATGTACACTTTCCAATCGCAGAAACATTAATAAAGTCAAATCGTCCGCTAAGGTTGTAATGACCGTTTGTGGGAGCAGATTAATTCATTGTGACATCCATCCAGACTGTTATCAGCATGTTTCTAAGAGTCTCACATTCTGAAAAATGGGTCAGACGAGGGCTACAGATTACAACTGAAAGGTCACAGATGTAAGAGTCACACTTAAAGGTGCAGTGTGTAATCTGACATCATCAAGAAAGTTCTACAAAGTTCTAGAATGCAACGCTCCCTGGGTAACCCCAACCCTTTAGAATAATAACAGAAGCTACAGTGGCCTTCAAGGACAAGAACAATTCTAAATTTTAAACAATGCACCTGATGACATTCCAACTAAGACACTTCCAAAATGGCGGCACTAGGCCTTGGTCCAAAATATGCAGAAATATGGACATATATGAGACCCTTTCTAAGGGAAAAAATAATAATTCGAAAAAAAAGATTCAGCTATTATGCACTAAATTAAACGTACTTATGGATATAATAATTATTTTCTACAAAATCTGCTAGGAAATAAAACCCAAAATTCTACACACTGCAGGTTTAAACTCCTTTCCCCCTTGGTCGCAGAAATGGTTCCACGGAATGAATACTTCACCCATACGGAACCGGCATTCTATCATTATAAAATCGCTATTATAATATAATGAATGAGGTTTTTCTTCCCTCAGTCTTCCCTCAGTCTTCCCTTGGCCCAGCTGTCCTGTTAATCCTAGACTACATTTTCCCATGTGTGATGTCACGCATGGGAGAAATGTAGGGTTAGACAGTGAGACCATAAAATACTTTTTCTGCCTTTTTCTCAGGCTAGGATGAACCGATTTCTAAAATGTTTGCACATTTATACTAACATAGGATCTCAGAGTTTAATACAGCTTCATATTTCCACTGGTGAAGTATTCCTTTAAGTTTTACTGCTGCATTGTTGCTGTGTGTGTGTTGTGTGTTTATCTCTAATCTGTTCTCATGAGTGGCCCGGACTGAATGCGACCACTATCAGCTGATTACTGCAAGGGGACGTATCAGAGTGGTATTTCAGAGTTGGCCAGGTTAGTCATACCTGTGTGTGTGTGTGTGTGTGTGTGGTGTGTGTGTGTGTGTGTGTGTGTGTGTGTGTGTGTGTGGTGTGTGTGTGTGTGTGTGTGTGTGTGTGTGTGTGTGTGTGTGTGTGTGTGTGTGTGTGTGTGTGTGTGTGTGTGTGTGTGTGTGTGTGTGTGTGTGTGTGTGTGTGTGTGTGTGTGTTGTGTGGTGTGTGTGTGTGTGTGTGTGTGTGTGTGTGTGGTGTGTGTGTGTGTGTGTGGTGTGTGTGTGTGTGTGTCTGACTGTGTCTTTGTAGCTGTGGAGACCGTATCAGGCGGGCGCTCGCCTATCTTATCAAGCCAACTGCTCTGAAGGGACTATTGTGTGTATGCAAGGGGACAAACCGCCTTAGATTCCCACTGTGACTAGAGCCCATTTCTTCAAGGTGTGTGTGTGTGTGCGTGTGTGTGTGTGTGTGTGTGTGTGTGTGTGTGTGTGTGTGTGTGTGTGTGTGTGTGTGTGTGTGTGTGTGTGTGTGTGTGTGTGTGTGTGTGTGTGTGTGTGTGTGTGTGTGTGTGTGTGTGTGTGTGAGTGTGTTGTGCTCTATTGGAGGCCCACTAGGTATTGATGTCGTATCATAAAAAATTGTGAAATTATCCGAAAACGCTCGGTGTTTCTGCGGCAACGTTATGTCCATTATGAGTTGTTAAGCAACATGACTCATTGATCAAACTGTTAGGTTTAAACAACGAGGCAGGTAACATGTTGTGTGTGTGTGTGTGTGTGTGTGTGTGTGTGTGTGTGTGTGTGTGTGTGTGTGTGTGTGTGTGTGTGTGTGTGTGTGTGTGTGTGTGTGTGTGTGTGTGTGTGTTTGTGTTGGTGTTGTGTGCGT
The DNA here is from genome assembly GCA_026122265.1 of Ammodytes dubius. Taxonomy (NCBI): domain Eukaryota; kingdom Metazoa; phylum Chordata; class Actinopteri; order Uranoscopiformes; family Ammodytidae; genus Ammodytes; species Ammodytes dubius. The sequence continues at coordinate 3,264,606 of CM047508.1, read as the reverse complement.
TGCTGTGTCTATATGCTTCGAGCTCTCTGATGCTGGAGGTGACATAAGAGAAAAGGCAAAGAAAAAATACGTGAGACTGGGGCCACACACAATGCCCTGGGGTTGAGCAACTGCCTTTTGATAGATAGATAGACAGGCAGGCAGGCAGAGGACAGGCAGAGACAGGTAGAGAAGAGAACAGAGAAACAGGACAGAGAGGCAGACAGGAGGCAGGCAGGCAGGTAGGGCAGGCAGGCAGGCAGGCAGGCAGGACAACAGACAGGACAGACAGACAGACAGGTAGAGAGACAACAGAGAGACAGACATAATACAGGTACAGAAGACAGCAGCAGACAGACAGCAGACAGGTAAAAGAGACAGAAGACAGACAGGTAGAGAGACAGGAAAGAGGACAGGTAGGAACAGACAGACAGACATACAGACAGACAGGAGGCACAGGGAGAGGCGCCTGTAGGATCCAAGATCAATACATTCACATGTCTCTGCACATGTGTAGTGACGGCTCCATCGGCAAAGTGCTCAGCTAGTATGGGAGGTTTCTTTCTTTATCATGTTTAAACCTGCAGTGTGTAGAATTGTGGGTTTTATTTCCTAGCAGATTTTGTAGAAGGTAATTATAATATCCATAAGTACAATTTAGTGCATAATAGCTGAAAAAAATGTTTTGAATATTTTTTTTTCCCTTAGAAAGGGTCTCATATATGTCCATATTTCTGCATATCTTGGATATCGTGCCGCCATCTTGAAAGTGTCATAGTTGGAATGTCATCAGGTGCATTGTTTAAAATTTAGAATTGTTCTTGTCCTTGAAGGCCACCGTAGCTTCTGTTATTATTCTAAAGGGTTGGGGTTACCCAGGGAGCGCTTGCATTCTAGAACTTTGATAGAACTTTCTTGATGATGTCATATTACACACTGCACCTTTAAAGTCACACTATGCAACACTTTCATGTGCATCAGTACTGCGCCCTCAAATTGAGCTTTTGGCACGAGACAATAATCTGCATAGTTGAATTGAAGATTAAATAACTTTTGGGGGGGGGGGCTTTGCAACATAAACCAACACTCATAGACCCAATAGTGATAGTCTTTCCCACCATATTTAATCTGTTTTTGATCATTTATTGCCATTAGCTTTGATGTTTGAGGGCCATATTGGTTTTGCTCTGGAGATATAGATAAAAAACTAAAAATAGTCAAAAATAGTTTAGGGCTCAAAATAATCTCTTTATATGATACAATAGAGGTTAACCAGATATTCACACATTTAGCTGCTGTTTGGTTACTCTAATCTTCTACCGAAGTGATTTCATGTTTACAGTTTGTTTTGGGTAAACAAGGAAAGAATCTGATTGGTCGACTCGGGAGCTGTCAAGGCCTTGCACTGCAGTAAAGATTAAATGTCTGGTTCTACTTTCCCTACCCTTTTTTTTTCTCTGGTAGTTTTTCTAGGTCAGGGTCAGTGGCAGGGCAGTAGTTTTTGGAGTGTCCCAGGCCCTGGCCTGGCAGTGTGTGTGTGTGTGTGTTGTGTGTGTGTGCCGCCCCAGGCCCCGATGGTCTGATGGTATGCTCTTTGAGGCTCTCAGTGGGATGCAGACCCTGTTTAGTCTAGCAGGGAGACATGTCACACACAGCAGTCAGTTGGTCGGGAGCTGTAGCAACAAGATGATGCTATTCCTGATCCTGCACCAGCGCCTCCACAGAAAGGTGCAGAAAAATAAGACCTGAGTGATGATTGATGGATGATTGATTGATTGATTGATTGACGAGGAATGTCAGTGACAGGCCATGATACAGAATTTTCTACTTTCATTTTTTTTTAAGTTGAGCAATTTTTTTTTATTTTGGCAAAAGAAAAATGTATGTACTGCAACTTATTCAAGATACAAAACAATTTTTGTATTATTTTTTTTAAATAATTTTGTTAATGTCCTTAGACACAAACTAGGGTTGTGAAACAGACACATCTGTGAAAAAGTGCTTAATGTTAACACTAACATGTGAGATGAAACTACAGTAATTTTCAGGGTTTTGATTTGCTTTTGTGTTGGTGAAAAGAATAAACCAAATACACCATTTTTCTCCCCACATTTTTTGCCTTTTTAATAAGAAAAAATGAAACACAATGAATCATTCGAAATCACATTGAAAACCAACAGAAACAAAACAACAACAACAACGAAAAACAATATATTATATCAGCACACTTTCAAAGTTTTTGAGAAGCAACACATAGCTTAAATAAAAAAACATTTCTCTTTGGAACTAAAATATGAATCCACAGAGATCCATGTAATGTGACCTGAAACTTCTGTGTCCTCTGTTCGTTTATCAGAATAATCCTTCAATAGATCGTCCAAACATTGATCTCATATCAGATCAATCGAGCATCAAGTCAATTGAAGAAAAAGACATTTACGTTAATTTTTTTTTTTTCAGTTTTTTTCAGGGTAATATATATGACACTCTAGACATTGTTACACTGATCCCATTGAGCTGATGCATTGACAGTGTAAAGAGGGGGGGGGGGGCGTTCCTAAGTATTGCTGTAACTCACACACACACACACACACACACACACACACACACACACACAACACACACACACACACACACACACACACACACCAACACACACACACACACACACACACACACACACACACTATCAGCCCACCTGGCCAAGTGGGAGCTCCATAGTGCAAAGTACTGTATGTAAATTCTCCCATAGTGCAGCTCCCCGCCCTCCACTGTTTTAGTAACTGCTTGACTCAACCATGTATCTGCTATTCCAAATGTTACAGTCTTTTCAAAGAAGCATTTGGTTTTTAATGCACCCGTATAAGTAACAACAGGGAAAATGGATGTGGCCAATGAGAAAAACAGAAACGCGACATGTTATTATATATATTTGTTTTAGTTTTTTTTACCACATAATGTTTCCTCTGGACAAAATGGCTTCTATCTTCTTCTTCATATCAACCAAAATACTTTTTTTTTTTTTTTTTTTTTTTGGAAAGTACGGACTTTATGAGCTACATTTAACAATCGATAAATGGCCTGATTTGGACAGAAATGTCGGAACTTATTATGAAACGATGTAACACATAAACTTGCAGTAACACCTGCCTAAAAAAAGCAGTAACCTGAACCTCTTCTCCTTCCTTCTCTTTGTCTTTGGTTTAAAAAAAAAAAAAAAATGGTTTGTAACTGGTCAACAGAGCGCTATACAAAGATATATTAAAATGTATTCCCATCATAAATAAATGCAAATATCCTTTCCCCCCCCCCTCCACATTAACCTCTATTTACATTTTGTACAAAGCCAACAGGCAAAAAGACTTGTGTATTGATTTACACACCGACAAGTAAACGTCTTGATTGTCAGCTAAGACTTGTGATCCTCCAGCGTCTTCTGTGTCCTCCATGTAACCAGCCAGTCTCCATGTTGCCAGAGTCAGTAAAAGAAAAAGAAAAAAAAAAAGTTATTTTGGCCCTCAAACAGGGCAGCCATTTTAGATGTGAGTCTCTTCCAAGGCCTTTGGACGTGAGCCAGAGAGAGAGAGAGAGAGAGGAGAGAGAGAGAGAGAGAGAGAGAGGGAGAGAAAGGGAGGGAGAGAGAGCGAAAGAAAAAGAGGAAGATAAAGGGAGCTGGGTGTCCATTTTAGGAAAAAGGCAGACTGATAGAGAAGTCCCCATCTTTGCTTGCCTTGCCTTTAATGACAGGTGTGTGTGTGTGTGTGTGTTTTGTGTGTTTTGTGGTGTGTGTGTGTTTTTTAGGGGTTGAGAGTGTCACATAGGAGGCATTGAGCACGGAGCGGCTGTACAGAGTTTGGTAGTAAGCGCCTGTGTCCATGGAGGTGGGTCCCTGGCTGTCATAGATCTGCTTGGGCCCCACGGCGAGCCGCCGGTGTAGCTGTTGTAGGCCATGACCTGGTCCTGGTAAGACTTGAGATCCATCTTCTGCTCGTTGGACATGAGGTTGGTGATGGAGAAGGGGTGGTTGAAGTTGTAGTGGGGGTCGAGTGACTTGAGCGCGTCACTCTGTAGGTCCATGTGTTGCTGCATGGCTCCGGGCAGGAGGTGCCCCCCGCCCCCCACTAGAGACTGGGGGTGCAGCAGGGCGCTGGAGCCCGCTGGGAGGGTCCGGAGAGGGACATGGAGGAAGGGGTGGAGGAGGAGGGGGCTATGGAGGCCGGCGGGCTGTGCAGGTGTGAGGAGGACAGCACGGGGCAGTCCAGAGCTGCCAGGAGCCTGTGCTGGGGCTGGTCGTCGGAGGACCGGGGTGGGAGTTATCAGAGTGTGAGTCGCCCCCCTCGGACCCCCCCGCGGGGCTGTGCTCGTGCCCCAGGCCGTGCTCTCCTCCGTGGGTTCCCTTCCCCGAGCCCCCCCGGCCTCCGCCGGCCTTGGCTGCTTTCTTGGCTGCCAGCTTCTCCTCGATCTTGAAGCGTTTCTGGCGCCGCAGGTAGCAGCCGTTCTCGAACATGTTTCCGGACTGCGGGTGCAGCGTCCAGTAGGAGCCTTTGCCCGGCTTGTCTGGCGAGCGCGCGACCTTCACGAAGCAGTCGTTGAAGGAGAGCGAGTGGCGGATGGAGTTCTGCCAGCGCTGCTGGTTCTCGCGGTAGTACGGGAACAGGTCCATGATCCACTGGTAGATCTCGTTCAGCGTGAGCATCTTGCTGCCGCTCTGCTGGATGGCCATGGTGATGAGGGAGATGTAGGAGTAGGGCGGCTTGGCGTGGGTCAGGGAGCGGCGGTAGGGCTTCGGGGGATCTCTTTGGGCCCGGGCCGGCTCAGAGAGGCGCTGGAGGGGTAGCCTAGCTGGCTCATGGACTGGCCCATGTTCTGGTAGTGGGACAGGGAGCTGAGAGAGCCGGGGGCGGGCGGTCCCAGCTGCGTGAGAGGGCCCGAGCCCAGGGAGGAGGTGACCGGGGAGAGGGACATGTGGCCTGGCCCGGAGCCCATGGAGGCCAGGGGGGAGCTGCTCAGGCTGGAGCCTCCGTACATGTTCATGCCTCCGGGCGCGGCGCTGGCCGGGTTCAGGTTAATGTAGCTGCCCATGGAGCCCAGGCCGGAGTTCATAGAGCTGGGAGAGGAATACATCTGTGGCACAGAGGAACACAACAGTTAATCACAAGCATCAGCTGATAAACATGCAGCCACTTCTATACCACACAGGGAACTCATCTGGAAATGTATTTTTTTTAACATAGAGAAAACGAATATTACTACCAAAAGTTCTGTGGTTCTTTTTACTGATTTTATTTTAAAACACTGGACTAAAAATAAGGGTTTGAATGTGAAAATAAAACGGGTAGACTCTCCGTGTAGAAAGTGACTCTGTATCAATGCACAATGAAGCTCTCAGTGCACGGGAGAGGACATGGATTTCACACGGCGATGTTAACCTGAAAATGCGTAAAAAGCGCGTCATGGTGCCTCTCGGTTGCAGACGGCCTCCTCCTCCGCTGCTGCTGCTGCTTCCGTGGAAAAAACAAGGGAACCAAATGTTCACGTTTAAGCTCAACTGGTGAATTCTGTAGGCCTGTGTGTTACCTACAACGTTCTGATTTTATTTTGTCTATCGAAGAAGAAGAATGAGGCCTTTGTGTTACATTTCAGAAAAAATAATTTATTGAAATTTAAGAGAAAAAAAACTGACGTGGATTAGAAGTTTTTTTTTAACAAACGAAAAAATGAAGTGAATCGATGCGGGGCGGAATCTGTGGCCTATCTCGGCCCGTTTACTGATCTCTGGTTAAACATTATAAGACTCTGTTCGTCTGGGTAATTTCATCATGTCGAGGCGAGGTGAGAACTGAAGCGGTTGATGGAATTATCCTTAATTGAATTAGTGAGATAGAAGGAAAAAAAAGTTCTTGTTACATTTACACCTGAATTGTTGCAACACTTCGGCGGCTGCGCGGACACAAAGGGCGATATAGTCTATTGATGAACAAATGAACTTTAACTTTTAAAAGGGTATTTTAGGGAGTCATAATCCGAATATTAAGAATTATAATGATAGACAATTCAAGTAGCCTATCCATCGTTTAAATAGAAATTAAATAATTAAGAGGCTTGGGGAAAAAATGGTTTTCCAATGATATTCATGTGTAGGCTACCGCTGGTATTTTTACAAAATAAGCAAAAGCCTTTATGAGTTCAAATGAAACATTTTGGAACTTTTTGCGCATTCTGGTGATGGTTTTTATTATGTTCCCGTAGATAAGTAAAGTGCGTCTTGATACCCACTGCTAGGCTACTCTATCACACATAAAGTCCTTTTAATCATTATGCTGCTTCTGTAATATTTCTCTTAAAGTCAATGTAAAATATTTCGACATTATTTTATTATCTGTCAAAAAGAATTACAGATGTTTTTTTTCTTTCTAAAAAAAGTCCTAGTGAAAATGAAAATGTGCGCAAAAAAAATAAAAAATAAATTCCTGCACCTTTCCAAGTAGACTATAGCCTACCCCACGTTATTAAATTACGAGGAGATAAAAAACATTGCGTTCATTTCTTTATGCTATAATAATCCTAATTGTTATTTTGTTGTGTGAACGTGTCTTTACCTCGCTGGCTTCGCTGTAGAAAGTATTCCATTCTGGTAGATCGTGCGCTTCCATCTTCACAGAGCTCAACATCCCCAAGACACGTCTTCTGAGGAGAAAGTCTGTCCTACCGCCGACTGGTTCGATATCAAAAACAAATGAAATATAAAAATCCTTTTGCAAATATCGAAGTTGTCAGGGGGGAAAGAAGGAAAAAAAAAATCCGGAGACAAAGTTGTGTGTCTCTCTCTTTTCGGGCCAAAAGAGAAACAGAATGTCTTATCACAAATGTGTGCGAAGAAAAAAAAATCAAAGTGAAGCTCCTCGGGAAATAGTAAAGTCAATATTTCTTATTTGTCATTCATCCATTGTTTCATAACCTTAATCTGGTAATGGCTCAGCAGATGTTGACTTCTTTATTCTATCCCGTGTTCGGGACGCAGCGTGCGGCAGGCGGCGGAGGTGAAGCGCGCAAATACAGTAGAGCAACCTAGACGTCCTGCTCTTATAAGGTACTTGGTGGGCCCCGCCCCCGCTCAGTCAGTGACATTTGAATACCGTGTTAGGACGCAGGAAGGGCCCCGCAAAAAGGCCGATGTGGCCCCCTGGCGTGCTGTATATTGGCCCTGCGGCAGGCTGCATGCACTGGGGGCCACCCGGACGAACGGCTGTCTCATAACCTTCAGAGACAAGAGAGAGGTGGATTTTTTTTTTTTTTTTTTTTAAATAGCAGGAAAGTTCCTAAGAGTGATAAGGTGAAATGCTCAAAACTGAACATGTTATATAAGAATGTGTTTGCTCTATAAATAAATGCTCTTAAATGTGAACACTTAAATTGTCATGTCCCTCACCGTATGTCATGTATTTCACCGGTCTTGTCCTGTATTGAAACACGTAAATACAAAAATAAGTGATAAGGTAAAATGCTCAAAAGTGACAATGTTATGAAATATTATGTTGGTTTTTATAAACAAATGAAGGTTTCCCCCAAAATGTGATCGTTTCACTTCCTTTTAACAACTTGTTCCAATTCCAACTCTGTATTTTCATGTATGTTTATTTTATACTTGTTTTTGTGAATATAATTAGCGTATGTTTGGAAAAGTGAATATATTGCACTTGCACTAGAACATTTCATTTTCCCAGAGAAAAAAACAAGATATTGAACTATTCTTATTGTGATGGGGAGGCAGTTTTGTGACTTGTTGTGTGTGGTGTGTGTGTGTGTGTGTGTGTGTGTGTGTGTGTGTGTGTGTGTGTGTGTGTGTGTGTGTGTGTGTGTGTGTGTGTGTGTGTGTGTGTGTGTGTGTGTGTGTGTGTGTGTGTGTGTGGTGAGGGGCGTGAAACTCGTTAATTCCCTTGGCTATCACTTCTGTAATCTCGGGCTAAATGGATGGTCTTCTCTTTTTTTTAACACGTTCTCCGTGATTCTAAATTGTAACCGCCACTTACAATGTAGGTGAGAGATTTCGGTTTTTGATAGTCAAATGTTTTTTTCTGATGGAAATCACACAAAAAAATCAGGACTTTGGGGACAATATTTGACTGTCACAAGAAGAAGAAAGGCTTTATCGGGACATCAGAGATCTTAATCAAAAAAAAAACATTGAGGAGCAGCAAACCAACCCAAGCCCAAAATAAAGCTCTCGCCACTTCAGTTGAACTTCTTCAAACCAATTAAAAAACGGACCGCTGCCACTTTAAATGCTTCGGCAACACTGGTACAACAGGCGAAATAAGATCAATATCAATACATCAATCAATATAGCCTTCAACAAAAACAACGCTATGCAAACGAGTTGGTTGGCAAGGGAAAACTCATCGGTATAGTGGTTTTCTGTGCGTCTTAATGAGCATACCATCTCTACAATGTGGTTACATTTCATTTGGCTCAATTAAAGTCGCCTTTATCTTTAGTGCGTAATCTGTGCGTAAAATCGGCGCCGTTAAATCAGAAAGACTCCACCATTTCTCTGAGAACGTCTTCCTTCCTTCCTTCCTTCTTTCTTTCTTTCTGTCTGTCTTTCTCCTTCTAAAAAGAAGAACTCGCGACCCGACGCCACACACATGAAATACAATAAATAATGTAATCCGGGTGTAATGCATAGGGGCCGACTGCTATGTTGTGGAATACACATCGGGCCTCGCCGCAGACGGAGGCCTGTGAATGTCAATGCCTCGTCCTAATGGCGAGTCAATGGAGATGTAATTGATGCGCACGCGGGAGGTCGACGTGGGATTAGACTGTGTGAGAAAAAGATCCAGAGGAAATAAGACATAACAAGGAAGTGTGTGAGCCTATGAGCGAGCAGCAGACGCACCACAACACATATCGTTAGCATAATTGCCTAAATCATATTTACTCTACTCTACTTTTACTCTACATCTACTCTACTCTACATCTACTTTTCGTTAGCCTATAGCATAATTGCCTAAGTCATATTTCAAGGGTTATAGAGTAGGGTAAAGTAGATGTAGCCTAGAGTAAAAGTATATGATATAGGCAATTATGCTATGAGGCTACGAGATGCACCACAACCCAATGCCTACAACACTGACTCCAACTAAGACACTTCCAAAATGGCGGCACTAGCCTTGGTCTAAAATATGCAGAAATATGGACATATATGAGACCCTTTCTAAGGGAAAAAATAATAATTCGGAAAAAAAGATTCAGCTATTATGCACTAAATTAAACGTACTTATGGATATTATAATTATTTTCTACAAAATCTGCTAGGAAATAAAACCCAAAATTCTACACACTGCAGGTTTAAACTCCTTTCCCCCTTGGTCGCAGAAATGGTTCCACGGAATGAATACAGCTACTACCCCTCCTGATCTTCCCTTCCGATATAGCCTATATCACCATATCACCTTCATCTATTGCCCACTTTATTTGAACAGTTTTGAATTCAATTGTTTCTTACCTGCATTGAGTGTACTGTATATTTGTCTGATTGTACCGTGTCCTTGAGAGCCGTGAAAGGCGACTTTGAATAAAATGTATTATTAATAATATTATTACAAAGGGCTAGACAGACAGATCTGACTGTGTGCAGACACAGTCCGCCTGCTGGCTGTGACGCGTTCATGAAAACTGCGTCTTCTGGACACGTGTCACCTACTGATGGTTACTTTCATACTTCATACATTTACTTGAATGTTATTGTAGCTATACAGACTAGTAGGCCTATTATCTTTCAGTAGTCCTTTTTAGTAGGCCTACCTTGTGATGTTTGGACAGAGGAAGACTGCAGGAAGTTTAGCAATCGAAACATGTCACGGTAGCCTACTACAAGTTAATACCAGTGTGTATAAAATAGCATTCAAGTTAATAATATTTCTTGATATTTCCCGCCAAATTATCACCGTCATGCTTCAGCTGCGTCGCAGAGTATAGCCTATATACAGCTCTGGAAAAAATTAGGAGACCAGTCTGGATTTTTCTTAAATCTTCATCTCTAATTGAAAATGCTCTTAATGACAAAACATGTATTGGAATTTGGTAGAATTGTTATCAGTAGTTTATATTATTAAACCAAAATTTTCATTCTACTCAAACATATGCCTATACATAGTAAAATGAGAGACACTGAACATTTGAAGTGGTCATTTTTTCCGGAGCTGTATACATTCAGACAAGGCCATGTTGCACCTGTTAAAGACTCGACCGTTATCGCCTGTTTGGAAAAAGCTGTCAAGTCGATTAACACGTGGAATGAGCTAACACCTCCGTGTCTGTAATGATGTAATTAAGCCTGAAAGAGATGAGAAGCTTTTTTTTTTCTCTTCTTCAATCCGGACCCAAAAAACTAGGCAACAAAATAATATGAGAAGGACTCGCCTGTGAGGCAAACGTCTATACATTAGGTAATACCACACATAAGAGTAAACAGTTACTCTGATGGCGGCATCTTCTCAAATACATTTTATTCTGGTTTCAAAGAACCATAAGGCCAAACATGACCCCCAGCAGGTCACCCCCTGCACAAGTCTTATGTCTAAATCATATGGGATGTACTGTAGGCTATATGTGATTTCTTACTGTAATGAGCTATACTTTTGCTGCCTTCAGGTGCCAGTAGGAAATCTGAAACGCATCAATTTCCTTCAGCGCATCCCTTTCATGATGCCACACTCCAAATCCTAACAGCTCAGATTGAAGATTTGTAAAAATATATATATATATATATTAAAAAAAAAATAAGAAAAAAAAGTGTATTGCAGCTTATACTTTAATGCAGTGGATGGCACATTAATTCAGTTATTCTTAAAACAATGGGAGTGAAGAGCCTACTTTTGTTACGTGGTTCTGTTACGTGTGATTTCTTATGATGATAGGCTATATGACGGATGAGCTCTGTAGTCGACCATATGACGTATCCACTATCCAGCCCACGATCCAGCCTCAATCCTTTAATACGCATCTGTAGATTGGCGCTATGTATCCTTTCAGGTCCAGGTTTTCTTTCCCCAACACACATCTCGCCATATATCCTCTCTCTCTCCGCGGGACGTTTCTCATGCCAATTGGCGTCCGCGTCGTCCATTAACACCTCTGTAATTGGTTTAACAATAGCTGTGATGAGCTGCCACTAATGGAGGAGGAAGCGACAGATCGGCCTAGTATACCGGCAGCACCAAGGCCGGACGGCGGGGAGGAATATTTAAAAAAAAGCCCCTCCCCCCTCCTCTCCTCCCCATCTCGTCACCCCCAACATTTCTGTTAACTTTACAGGTCATTTTAACGGCGAAAATTGGCTTATCCAGGCTCTACAAACCACGATATAAACAATCTGATAGGCTACTATACAAATATTATCTTGTCTGAGCACTGGGCAGCTGATAGAGAAAGGGCGCCATCTTGTGGCCAATAGAAAGAAAGAACTAGGTTCAAAATAAGTCAGTCATATTAGAATGAAAATGATCGAAGCTTTTTAAGTGGATTTATTTATTTAAATTTCGCAAAGTTATCAATCTATCTATCTATCTATCTATCTATCTATCTATCTATCTAGTATTTAGCATGAAGGTTACTAAAAAAGGAGCATTCACAAAGACTACAGTGCAATGAGTGATTGTGTTGAATACTTACACATGTTTTAACAATTTTTACTGTGATAAGATTGGACAGCCATATACAACAACACACACACAGTAGAGTTGATGGACATTAAACACTAAATGTATACAATCTTACTATACCTACTTTGAAGTGAATGTTAGAGTCTTCTTTTCATTTGAGTGGATTGTGTTAATCACTTAAGTAAGATGTGTTCTAGATAAGCGACTTCCTTTGCTTTAATTTAAGTGTTTCCTGTTGCTCAGGATCAAACACTGAGGTCATGACATAGGTTGCGTTCCGAATCGCATACTTTCTACTATTTAGTATGGTAGAAAAAAGATTTAGGATGTCCCGATTCTTGTGGCCAGATTTAGGATGGTTAGAAGTACCCGGATGTACTACTTCATGCGACCAAGATTGTTAGTGTTGAAAAGTGCATCCTATTTGGGCGATTCTGACCCACAATCCAGTGCGCACGTGAAGTGACGTAACATCGACGAAGCCTCCATATGAAAACAAACGGGGATGCGACTGATATAAAAGCAAGAGGCGAGATCAAGGCGCAATGTTATGATGAAATAAGAGAGAAAAGTATGTCCCAAAAGTATACCTACTGCATCCTAACTAGATTATTTTTATCGTCGGATGTAGTATGTAGAATAGAAAAAAGAAAGAGTATGCGATTCGGAATGCAACCTCAGTTTAAAGTTCAACTCAACTCCCATAAAAATGTTCTACCTATAAGCAAGCCGTCAAAAATATTCCATTAAATGGATATAATATTTATGTTAAATTCTATCATCAAACTTGATGGTTTAAGTGTTTTTTTTTTGGTAATTTCCAAGCTTTATCAGACAGTACAGAGTTTAAATGTCAGATTTGAACCCGTGACCTCTGCATTGAGGCCTGAGCCAATATGGTAAAGGCTTTCCCCACTATGCCTCTGAAGCCCCTCTGCTAGGCCTACACAACAGAAGTAGATTTTGCATAAAAAAAAAAAAACAATTATAAAAAGTACCATTTGCTGTCCTTGTAGCCATGACAACAACCTGTGTGCCATTTCCTGTGTGTTGTAATAAAATAAGATTAACAAAATCAATCCTTCAGTTATGTTTGTATAATCGACTCAACAGAATGAGAACACGATGCTTTAAGCTGCTAACAATTTAACCATGATTAATTTAGTAACATACAGATAATCATTAGAATAACCTCAACTCAAGTTATTATACTTTTTTGACTTCTAACAGAATGCTCCTTATTATTTCATTTTCATCATGATTAACGATCAACATTTTGAATTTATGTAATGTAAATAATGTTTATGTCTATCTTTTTATCGTTCCTATTGCACCGTGGGTCAGAGATAAACACCATTTTGATTCTGATGTGTGTCTTGCATTTATCAGAACTGACATAAAAGACTTTTGACTTGATTAAAACTCAAGAAAGAGGAAAAAAAATCACGTTACAAGTGTCCATCCCATTTATTCTCGGTTTTTCTATTTTGTACAAGAAGCTGCAGTAAAACCAACAACACATCTATACACAACACATGAATGGGGGGAGGGAGAGAGAGAGAGAGAGAGAGGGAAGAGAGAGAGAGAGAGAGAGAGAGAGAGAGAGAGAGAGAGAGAGAGAGAGAGAGAGAGAGAGAGAGAGAGAGAGAGAGAGAGAGAGAGAGAGAGAGAGAGAGAGAGAGAGAGAGAGAGAGAGAGAGAGAGAGAGAGAGAGATTCAGATAAAATCAAAAAGACGTCAGATGGCGATCGAAGGGAAACAGATGCAGGTTAATCATTGACTAGACAATAAAAAAAAAAGCCATCGCACTCCTACTTCCTCTGAGGTTCCCAGGCACACACACACACACGGTAAACATTTAAAAAAGGCACTTAACAAGGGATTGCATGATGTATCAGTGCATATTTAACTGAAATTCCACTTCCTCAATGATTTTTTTCTCTTTACAACAGACCTGATTATGTGGGATTGTGTCTCAAATATAGAAGGCATATGTAAGTATCTGTTCAATACTTTATACTTTAGACCTTTAATATGCATCATCCCTTCGTACAGTCGACCTCATGGGCCTGTGTAAACTGTAACGGCTTGATTTAAGACCTGGCCAAGATATATATCTATATAAAAGATTATTTTTTTTTTTTTACTCCCGTGAAACATTTAGATCAAGAAAAAAATTCAATTGGGCATAAAAAGGACATTTGGTTCATCTGTGCGTCTGTACTGAAGAGTTCATACTGCACAAATAGTGGAGCAGCTAAGTGCTTATTATCGTCAGAATCTTTCAGTTGATGATACAAGCGTGAACATTGGCATGAGCATGAGTCTCCATGGTGACACTTGACAAAGAAAATTGGCCAAACTTTTGAAATTGTGAATTCAAACATTTCTCATAGAAAATATATTGGGTTTTTTCATAAAACTTTTTTTTTTTTTTTTTACCTTTTTTTGGTCTCGGACAATTTTGTTGTCAAGTGACACCATGGAGACTCATGCTCAAGACTTCCATTTTAATCTGCAATTTTATTTGATTTGCTTCTTTTCATTTGCTTTTAAATGTTTTCTAATGTGTTTTATGTATTCTAATCATGCCCCTGTAAAGCACTTTGAATGGCCTTGTGTCTGAATTGTGCTATAGAAATAAACTTGCCTTGCCTTGCCTTGCCTCATGCCACATTTCAGGCTTGTATCACAAATTGAAAGATTGTAGCATTTAGCCGCTCCACTACTAAAGAGAGAATCAACATAAAAACTAGTTTGTTGCGATTACTATAATGTTGGATTGTTCAATTTAAATCCCTGCACATTTTTTATACAATTTCAGAATAAAAGTCTGAAAATTTTGACCAGCTTGATCAGATTTACAGTATATGGTCATGTTTAATGTGAGTCCTATGACTATAAATAGAAGGCAAACTCAAGAGATGGTTTGTTTTAAATCAAAATAAAATCATTTAAAACACAACCGTGATGATTGTAAAACCAAAAAATGTAACTTGTAGATACATTTTGCACTAGGTAAAGTATCACATGATTTAAAAAAAACGCATCTGGTTGCGAGAGAGATTAATTCAGAAATATTAAATTCTTTAGGATTACAGAGAACATTTCTGCTTTTATGTGGATTCTCACTTTTTAAAAAACAAAAAAGGTTCAAAAAATTACCAATAGTTTTTAATTACATTTTCCAAACTGTTGCATATACCGTATACTGTACTATGACAAAGGGTTGCACATATACACACTATTATAGATCTAATAGAGTAGGCTATATAACATTTAACATTCTAGTATAAAATATAGTCCTAGGCCCTATCGTCAATATATATCTTTTCATATACATTCGGGGTAAGCGTAGGCTGTATCAAAGCATTTAACATTAACATTTTTTTACAGTCAAAAACATAATATAGTCTCTGTGGCAGTCGACACACTGACACATAAACAAACATTCTTTCTTTCTCCAAGAGTCGAAGTTTTCAGCTTTTTATTTAAATGCACAGAGGAAAAAGTCAGGAACTGGCACGGTGTCCACATCATTGCATGTTCAGCTGTTTTAGTGGAGTTTTTTTTTTTTTTTTACCATTTGTTTATTAAAAAAAAAAAAAAAAAAAAAAAAAAAAGATAATGCACCAGGACACAAGTTCAGTCACAAAACAATAAAAAAAAAAATCAATTTATCAGTTTTTGGAATTTAAGGAACACTTTGTCATCATAACTGTATATTTCATGGCAGCTGTGAGTGTAAATCGTATTAGTAGACCCGTATACATATTTAATTTAGATTTAGCATTGGCAGTAATCTCATTTTGTTTTGAGACAGTTCAGAACAACCATGCCCTACTTTTTTCTATTTTAGCTTTTGTGTTGGATTTGTCAAAACAAGCTTTTGTGCTTTTCCGTGCTAGTAAAATATTGACTATAAAGTTAAAATAAACCCTGGACCACCATGGCTACTTTCTGTGAGTTTGTGAAGGGATATTTAAAACAATATACCCCCCATTAGTAAGTCTGCTACCAAGCTACTGTTAGGAGCTATGCTAGAAGAAAACCATTATTACCAATTACAAATGTATACCCTAGTGGCCATATAGAGACATTTCAGTGGTGCCGTTTAAGGTGCGAACACACTGCACTCTGCGGCGCGGCGGTTGGCCGCAGGAATCGCAGGATCCGCCGCCTGATAATTTTGGCTCATTTGGCTCATTTGTGTCCGCCGCCGGCCGCCGCCCGCCGCCCGATGAGTCATTGAATGTGCACGTGGTCCCGAAGTGAGTGACGTCGGGAGGAGCTCAACGCTGATTGGCTATCGCGGCGCGGCCGGCGGCGAAAAGTTCAATATTTTCAACTTCTGCGGCGGCCGCAGCATTCGCGCCGCGCCGCAGCATTCGCGCCGCGCCGCCCCTGGCCGCGCCGCGTGAACCGCTCGCCGCCGGCCGCCGCCGCCGCCGGCCGCCGCCGCTCGAAATACATTGACTTTCTCTGTAAACTCGCCGCGCGGCGATGTGCAGTGTGTTCGCACCTTTAGTCTCTTAAGGTGCAAATATAAGGTGCGGTGTAAATAGGTTTAAATGTGATTAGAGCATTTTTCGAATGATTGTGAAAAAGTGGTGTCAGCTTTTAGTTTACATACACAATAAACTGGTTTCGTCAGTGCAGATTTGGTGTCTTTATCTATAGCTGCTAACAGTAGCTTAAGCCCCTATCTCACTTTGGGTGCGACAGTTTGCGAAAAGTTGGAGACTGCATTCGCGAGGGAGTCTCTTAACTGTCTTGAAACGTTCGTGGGGTTTTTCTCAATTTCCTCGCATGAGTCGCAGAGCCTCGCTGTCCTGTCGCTTGAATTTTGAACGTGTTGAAAAAAATGTGTGTGACAAATCTACTCTCAAAATGTCGTCTCAGAGTCGTCGCAGGTGTTTCGAGCGCGTCACAAACCCTTTTCAATTTAGTCTCCGCGAGTCAGAAAGTGCGAGACAACTTTGCGAGGGTTTGGCGACATATGAAACTAAATTGCGACTGATTTGAGACAAAAATTTGACTGACATCCGTTGGTGCGACGCTCGCCAGACGTTCGCGAGACATAAATGCGAGCTCCCCGCAAGTTTTGGCCAGGACGTGTCGTGAGGAACCAACTCAGTGAGACTGCAAGGGAAAATTGTCGCTAATTAGCATATTTTCTCCAACTTGTCGCAAACAGTCGCAGCCCAGTGAGATAGGGGCTTTACTGGTAATCTAATATGGGCATGACCACCACATAAAAACTGTGGTTTACAACAGGCAGAAACACTACAAACTCTACTGAAAGTAGCCAGGGCCAGTCGGCGATGTTGAGCTTGCAATGTACTGTAAAATGCACCTTCTCGTTACATCTGAACTATGGGACTTTGGGGTAAAATGTTGGCAGCGTCAAATTTTGTTTGTAAAATTAAATAAAAACTGGATAAAGAAAATGTGTGAAGGCAGTATTTGCAACTCTAAGTCATATACAGCTCTGGAAAAAATGAAGAGACCACTCCAAATGTTCAGTGTCTCTCGTTTTTTACTATTTATAGGCATATGTTTGAGTAGAATGAACATTTTGATTTTATAATATAAACTACTCGAAACATTTCTACCAAATTCACGATAAAAATTGTGTCAATTAAAGAGCATTTTCAATAAGTAATGTAGAGATAAAAGATTTAAGAATAATCCAGACTGCATGGTCTCTTAATTTTATGCGGGGCTGTATAGAAAGTGCTTTGAATCCTGTAATGTCATATATGTGGAGAGTTGTGATGATGTTTATAAAGTCTAGAGGTGTGAGTAGATTGAGGTGACACCTGTATAATGGAGGTCTGATGAACCGTGTGTCTCTGTGTTGCTTCTCCTCTGGATATGTCAGCTGTCCGGTGCCGACATCGCCTTCTAGTGTGTGATACCAAATCTGTGGCGATAAAAATAGAAAATAGATAGATAGATAGATAGATAGATAGATAGATAGATAGATAGATAGATAGATAGATAATAGATAGATAGATAGATAGATAGATAGATAGATAGATAGATAGATAGATAGATACTTTAATAATCCTTTACAGGAAATTACAGTGTCACAAACAGCGTATGGACAGACATAACAAACACACATTCCCTCATAGCTAAAATACTTAAAAAAAGATAAAAAACAATAAATACAATAATAAATACTACAAAGTGCAAAGTTATATTTGTGCATTATAAAATCGTATGGCAAAATAATATGTTTGTTGCCATTTGCACGGGTACAAGACAGCAAAGGCGCATTGGGATTCTTGTGCAAATCTCCCTGAATCAGCTTCTTCAATAAAAACAATTATATATATATATAAAAAATAGGATATCATTATAATAAGGCAAACAAGCAAATAAACAGCATAATACTACAAAGTAACATAAAGGCTACGTGGACTTCATTAACCCAATCTAATAAGACAAAAAGTTACAACAGTCCGACCGTTTTCATACTCTTTTTTTTTTAAATACCTTAATACACACACACACACACACACACACACACACACACACACACACACACACACACACACCACACGCACACACACACACACACACAAGACTGTAAATGTGTGTTGACTGTTCAGGTATGTGTGGAACTTGCCTGTTTCTGTGTTGGGTCCTAATTCCATGTCAATCACGTCTCTCTTTCTTTCTTGACAGTGACGTCTCCTCCCCCCCCTCCAGTGGAAGACCCCCCACTCCCTCCTGACGCAGCCCCAGGCCCGGGCCCGCTGCCAGGCCCGGACTGAGGCGCTGAAGCCGCTGGTCCTCCCGTGCCCAATATGGTGGATACCTAAAAGTCAAAAATCAAAGTCAAAGTCAGCTTTATTATTTGTCAATTTCAAAATATACAGCGCCGAAAAAATTAAAGACCAGTCTGTGTTTTTCTTAAATCTTTATCCAGGGTTTTTCCTGCATAGAGAAATATTTGGTGCCCCCCAAACTGGTTTTATGCCTCCCCCAAAGGAAAATCACCAGAGCCAAAATGACAAAAATTGAGAATATATTTAGCAACTTAAAACCTCTCCTAGTTCAGCCCAATACAAGTCATCCTTCTTGTAGGGCTGGAGGATGCATTGCATTTCAATTTATATATTACTGCTTCCCTCCATCATGAAAACAAAATAATCGTAATAAAACGATCATTGAAACTCTCCTTTCTCAACCCCACACCGCTCTTAAAATTCACAAACTTTGCACCTTTACTGTTGCATTCGCGACCCCCAAAAAGTTGTTCCGTGTTCTCACCCCCCAAAGGCCCATACTGAGCCAGGAAAAACCCTGTTATCTCTACATAAAGTATTGAAACAATTTTATGGAATTTGGTAGAAATGTTGTCAGCAGTTTATATATAAAACCAACATGTTCATTCTACTCAAACATGTGTCTATAAATAGTAAACGAGAGACACTGAACATTTGGAGTGGTCTCTTCATTTTTTTTCTCTCCTCTGTATGTGCCAGACACACAGAGGAATCGAAATTGTTTATAGTTTATCTCTGACACACGACGGTGCAATAAGAACAAAAGTATAAAATGCGGTAAAAATAAGATAAGTAATATCTACAATAAATAAAAACGTAAATTATGCAAAAGGTAAGGCAAAACAAAATGGTATATATAATATATTAATAAAAAAAATAATAATAATATAATAATAATAAAAAATAATAATAATAATAATAACCTCTCCCTGCATGAAGGCCCAGGGCGGACTGTTTGGAGAGTTATCCAGCGGACAGCGCTCTCCGCTGGGGCAGTAAACCTCCCCGTCTCCCCTCCGGCTCTGGATGTAAACTCTGGTGCAGGGGAAGCAGAACCTACAGGTGGGGAGGCAGAGAAGAAGACAGATCATTAATAACACGTTTCAGTGACACACCACTTTCTAACATACAGCTCTGGAAAAAATGAAGAGACCACTCCAAATGTTCAGTGTCTCGTTCTACTATTTATAGGCATATGTTTGAGTAGACTGAACATTTTGGTTTTATAAATAAACTACTGACAACCTTTCTACCAAATTCCAATACATTTTTTAGTCATTAAGAGCATTTTCAATAAGTTATGTAGAGATGAAGATTTAACAAAAATCCAGACTGGTCTCTTAATTTTTTACAGAGCTGTATATGAACAGTGCCAGATGTATGGCCCATCAGAAGACTGAGTCATAAACATATAGAGCCAGTTTCACAGACATGGATTAAGCAAGTCCTGGACTAAACTGTATTTCAATGGACAATCTTTATTCAAAATTCCATTCCTTAATCCATGTCTGTGAAACTGGCTCTTAAAGTTCCTTGGTAGGGGGTTCAACTACATCCACAACTCATTTTGGGTTTAACACGACAACACAAAGACACACACCTGTGTCCCAGCACTGATGGACACTGAACAAAGTGTGTGTCCTCCAGTCTCTCGTGGCACAGCGTGCAGGACAGAGGGTTCCCGGTGGATTGGGTGTTGCCGGCGGACGCGGACCCCAGCTCTGAAGCCCCGCTGTGGGGTAAGGCTGCGGCGGTGGTGGCTGCCTCCGCGGAGCTGCTGGATCCCAGTGGTTCCCCTCCAGAGCGGGCGGTGAGGGGCCGCGGCTGCCGGGCCGGGGATGAGGCCGGCTTGGGGCTCGTCTGACTCACTCCTCCCGCTATAGAACCAGCCGAAGCAGAAGGGAGGCCCGTGTTCTTGCTGCTGCCGCCGGACATGGCACTGTGGAGCTGCGTCTGAGTCTTGTGCTGCGATGAGCTGAGCTCGCGCTCCAGCTCCGGGGTGATGAAGGGCGGAATCCCCATCCCGATGCCCAGCTGCCGGCGGCTCATCTCCGCCAGCACCGGCGCAGGGAAGATCATGGGGCTGCTCATGGGGGCCGTCCTGGCCGTCAGACCCGCCTGCATGCCCGCCAGCAGCCCGTGGGGGATCCCCGCTATGTTCTGAGTTACTAGACTGGGAGGGATGGCAGGCCTAGCATGGGTCTCCGGCTGCCGCTGGGGCTTTGACGGTGCACTTCCTGAGGCGGCTGCCCGTCGCGGTGCAGCCCGTTGGGCGGCACGCGTAAGGCCGAGGACCCGGTCCCTTCCCCTCTGCCCCCCCGGTCGAAGCGGTCCGTGTGCGGCCTCCTCTCGTCCGCCACCGCCTCTCCTCTTCCAGACGAGCCGTGTTTATTGGGCGAGGGACCAGGTGACCTCACGTTACCGTCCTGCATGCCGTGAGTGCGCTTCAGCTGGCGGGCACTCACGATCAGGAACTCGATCTGGTTCGCTCCTTCGTAGTTGACGCAGCCTCGGCACACCACCTCGCTGAAGTCCCAGACCACCGTCCAGGGCATCTTGGGCAGGTCGCACAGGTAGCACCACTGGCGCCGTGAAGAGGAGGGCGACGACATGGCGTAGCCTGCTAGCTAGCACACGTTAGCTGCGTTAACCTATTTATCTTCGACAGGTGCACGCGCGCTCTCTACTAACGACTTTCTACGTTAACGTGCTTCAAACCGCATTAAAACTATTTTACACATTCTAAATATATAAAATTAGCTCAAACTGTTGAGTGGTTTTCGCTCTTTTGTCATATGTTTGTTTTGTTTTTCCCACTTCGGCCTTCTCTCCACTGCTGTCAACCGCTTCCCCAACGGACGCTTGAACGTTACGTAATCGAGCGAGGTGCATTGTGGGTGTTGGAGTTCTCCGGATTGTTTTTTTCAATGTAAATCGACGCGGCGTGCTTGGCTGTGGAACTACAACCAAAACTGTCCCGGAAGTAAAGTAATTAAAGGTCACAGTTCGCTTGGTGTCAACACATGTGCGTTCTCCGTAGTAGCCATGCGTTTTGAGACAGAAAGCTTTTAATTTACGTTTATTTGTGGTTATTTTTTAAACCCTAAACAATGCCAACGGGACGTATCGTCTTCGTCGAGCGAAGATGAAGCGGACAATCCTACGACGGAAACCACCGTAAAGCCAGCCGGTGAGTTCACACGCATTGGCGACACAACACCGGTGTTGGTTGGGTGATACACTATCTAAATGTTCATTCAGTTACACCCGCTTTATGAACTCAGTAGCTCTTTTTTATTAGATATTTTACTGTAGAAGTATGTAACTCCAAAATGCACAGGAACTTATCAGCTCCGCTCTGAGGACGTGTTCTTACTGGCTGTGCCTAGAGTCCGCACTGATGTGAAAAGGGCATTTAGTTATGCTGCTCCTTTTTCGTGGAACCAGCCAGCTGCAAAATGCACTAAAAACTTATAGACCTACTTCACCAGTGGGAATATGAAGGCGTTTTGAACTCTGAGATCCTATGTAGTATAAATGTGCAAACATTTTAGAAATCGGTTCACCCTAGCCTGAGAAAAGGCTGAAAGAGTGTTTTATGGTCTCACTCGTTTTGAGAAACAAGGTGCTACTCTACTGAATGCAAATCCAGTGAATGATATGTAATTCAAATGCTGTTTGTTATTTATATTTATACACACACACACACACACACACACACACACACACACACACACACACACACACACACACACACACACACACACACACACACACACACACATGCATACATACACAATAATGCTGTTTTGTTATTTAATTGATGAAATGTTGACAGTGTGTTATATTTGGATCCACAGATAAGAGCACCAGGTACCAGTGTCCTGCTGACTTTGTGTCTTTCTGCCATCAGCCGTGCAGCAGCACTCTGACACACAGTCTGAAGAACAACAACACTGAGCTGTGGCTCATTAAAGCTCCCGCCAGCTTCAACCCAGAATGGTGAGTGCAATATTTTCCCCCTTTCGTTTCTGTGAGGGAATTTTGGTATTTAGTTGGTCTTCAACAGGGGTAGAAGAAAGTTTAATTGTAGCTGCTTGAATTAACTTTGTATGGTATGATTCTGTTTCACAATGGCCTCCCTATGCGTTACTGAGTTGACCTCAAACCTTAAACAGAACTTCCATCGCACAGTTTCCATCACGCAGAAGTGAAACCGTTACAAAAAGTCACTTGAAAATGTATTTTCTTATTTAATTTCTCTAGGCCTAATATGCATTTGCATGTATTTAAGGGAATACTTCACCCATATGGAACTAGTGTTCTATCATTATATTATCACTATTATAATATAATGAATGAGGTTTTTCTTCCCTCAGTCTTCCCTTGGCCCAGCTGTCCTGTTAATCCTAACCCTACATTTTACCATGTGTGATGTCAAGCATGGGAAAATGTAGGGTTAGACAGTGAGTCCATAAAACACTCTCTCTGCCTTTTCTCAGGCTAAGATGAACCAATTTCTAAAATGTTTGCACATTTATAGTACATATGATCTCAGAGTTCAATACACCTTCATATTCCCACCGGTGAAGTAGGTCTTTTAAGGTCTGCATACATTTCCAACGTGTATTGAACAGACCTGTATATATAGCAAAGATTGAATCACGTAACATTGTCTTTAAAAAAAGGAAATCGCTGCTTTTTTCCATCCAGTTTAAGACTCAATAAATCACACCGATAAACGAAAGCCAGTCTATGTAACGTTTACTGGGCAGCAACAACTATGGCTGTAAGTTACAATGACAGGTTGATGGTCAATGCCTTAACAAAGTCTAAAACTAATACTAAGTAGATTAATAACACAGTAATAGCTATTTCATGTCATAATAGCAGACCAAGAAATGGGATTTTTTAGCCTTTTATTCCTGAGTGTTTTAAATGGTGCATTTTTTTGGGGTCATAAATTCAACTTTATGTTTGCAAGCATGAGAATGTGTTGTTTAAAAAAAATAATTCCTTAGTCCAACTAGTGACTTTATTCCATCTCTGTAGAAGTTAATGTGGCAGCATATATGAGGTAACACAGACTCAACATGAAGTGGTGAAAAAAAAATTGGTTGTTAATACACAGCCTAGGCTCTGTAAACTGGCATGTAAACAAAGGGGGCCCACCGTAGCTAGCAACAGACTAGTTTACAAAGCCTAGCTAGATTTTTTTTTATTAGCTCACACACAGTACAGACACATAGCGGATTTTTTGAGGAGATATTTACGGATTTTGACTACGGTACAAGCATTCTCTAGAATCACTGACTCCATCTTCTAAGTTGAGTAAACTTTACCCAACATGGGTTGCGTTCCGAATCGCATACTCTTTCTTTTTTCTATTCTACATACTACATCCAACGATAAAAATAATCTAGTTAGGATGCAGTAGGCATACTATTGGACATACTTTACTCTCTTATTTCATCATAACATTGCGCCTTGATCTTGCCTCTTGCTTTTATATCCGTCGCATCCCTGTTTGTTTTTCATATGGAGGCTTCGTCGATGTGACGTCACTTCACGTGCGCACTGGATTGTGGGTCAGAATCGCCCAAATAGGATGCACTTTTCAACACTAACAATCTTGACCGCATGAAGTAGGACATCCGGGTACTTCTAACCATCCTAAATCTGGCCACAAGAATCGGGACATCCTAAATCTTTTTTCTACCATACTATATAGTAGAAAGTATGCAATTCGGAACGCAACCAGACTGAACATGAATCCGGGGTTAATACACGGCCTAGGCTCTGTAAACTGGTATGTAAAACAAAGGGTAAACTGGTGTGTTTGTTGCTAGCTTCCGTAGGCCCCCCCAATACCCTTTTGCTTACATACCAGTATACAGAGCCTAGGCTATGTATTATCACTAGATTTTATTTTATTTTAGCGGCCACACAGTACAGACTTGTTGCGTATCTTGAAGAGATATTCACTGATTTTGACAAAAAAAAAAAAAAAAAGTGATTTTGACACAAAGCATTCTCCAGAATGTTTGACTCCACCTTTTAAGTTTAGTAAACGTTAACGTGGGGGCTGGGGCCAAGTGGATCGGGTGGAGGACCCGCACCTATAGGGTCGGTGGTTCGATCCCCCGTCTCCCCGCCACATGTCCAAGTGTCCCTGGGCAAAGACACTGAACCCTGATAGTTAGCCTGCACCCTGCGTGGTAGCTGCTGCTGCTATCGGTGTATGAATGTGTGCTCCAGTTGTAAGTCGCTTTGGATAAAAGCGTCTGCTAAATGAAATGTAATATAAACAGTAACTGACGCCTAACTAACCCCCGGTTCTCCTCCGTCCCATCTAGTTTCAGTGGCGTGAAGGTTCCCCTCTCCGGTCTCCAAAACCTCAAGGTTCCTAGAGACAAGTCCGGGAGCGGCCAGCAGCAGATATACAGGTGACATTTCTGTATTTAAAACCCCTTTTTTATTGGTTTCATGTAATATTAAAATTTTCTGAGATTTTCAATTTGGGGTTTTCATAAGCTGTAACAGCCATAAACATCAACATTATAACAAATAAAGGCTTGAGATATCTCACTTTGCATGTAATGAGTCTATATAATATATTATTTTCACCTTTTTAAAGTTGAATTACTGAAATAAATGAACTTTTGCACGATATTCTAATTTTTTTGAGTTTCACCTCTTACAGCATCCTGGGCTCCAGCCACGGTGTCTCCGACCTCTCCCTGCTTACCAGTGACGAGCGGACGTCTGAGGGCATGTGTCTGGGCCCCTCGTTCTCAGGCCTGCTCAATATGTGTGAGAGTTATGGAGACCAGAGCGCCAACCAGCCCCTCAGGTGATCCCGGCTGCCCCAGCACCCTCCATCCCTCCGGGGCTGAAGCAGAGGTTCCACCCCTTCGGCAGTAAGACCCCCACGCTCACATACGTGGCCGAAAACGAGGCAGACGCAGCCGCCTTCGGGCCCTCGTCCGCCACCCTCCGCCCGCTGGTCCTCAAACGATTCGTAGACGAGACGACATCGGAAGAGGGGATGAGAAAGAAGAAGAGAAAGAAAGACAAGCATAGGGAAGGGGAGGCGGATGGAGTGACTGTGAAAGAGGAGCCGTTAAGTCAAGAGAGAGGTCGAGAGGGCGCGATGGAGATCCAATCACAGGAGGAGGCCGGAGACACGTCGGAGAAACGGAAGAAAAAGAAGAAGAAGAAAGACAGGGAGCGGGAGGAGGTGGAGCAGGGAGTGGAGCCCGGAGAGAGTGTGAAGGAAGAGGTGACGGTCAAAGAAGAACCCATGGACAGTTTGTACGGTGATGGCGCAGTGGAAGGCTCGGGGAAGAAGAAGAAAAAGAAGAAGAAAAGCAAAACTGACGATGACTAGTTTAGTTTAGTTTAGTTTATTTCACATACAATCACTATTAAAAAAAAATGTAATAGTAAAAAAAAACTAAATACAATCTTTATACTATACTTTTTCTTTTTACTACACTACATACTAAAGTACAGAAGAGTTTTAGGGCCACTGGAGAGAGAAAGAAAATCAAATAAGGAAGATTATTATTTTTTTTTTCTCATAATGTCAAGAATAAAGACGAATACTCCAAAATGCAATTGGAGTTAGTGGGGTATTTATGTATTTCCAGCATACTACAATCGACGTGGATGTATTGGGACATCCTAAATCTTTTTCTGGCATACTAAATAGTAGGGAAGTATGGGGATTGGAACGCAGGGTACATGTGTGGGTGTGGCAGTAACCTGTACAGGTGTATATATAGAAACCACACCCACAATACATTTTCATGTTATGTTAAAAAGCACTAGTATATGAGCAGATTAGTACATAAGCGTCACTTTGTGTTTTTGACCTCAAGAACTTGTCCGGGAGCCAACTCACTCGCTACACATTCCCTGCGTTCCAATCCCCGTACTTCCCTACTATTTAGTACGCCAGAAAAAGATTTAGGACGTCCCAATACATGCAATTGTAGTATGCTGAAATACATAAATGCCCAACTAATTCCAATAGCATTTTGGAGTATTCCTCTTTATCCTTGACATTTCTCGACATAATGAAAACAAAAAGAAAAAGAAAAAAAACTTCCTTATCTGATTTTTTTTTCTCTCCTGTCTGTGGCCCTAAAACTCTTCTGTACTTTAGTATGTAGTGTAGTATAAAGACTAAAACTCTTCTGTACTTTAGTATGTAGTGTAGTAAAAATAAAGAGTATGTGATTTGGAACGCAGGGTCTCACTCCATCGTATTGATAGATTGAATGATGTGTTGGCAGGACATTGTATTCAGGCAACAACAACAAAAAAATTAATAAAAATCACACATTCTGAAACCGTTGAAAAAGTGACACATTTTCAAAGAGGATTTATCCCGGCGTCTTTAAGGCCAATGTTCCTATCATTTTGAGCTTAGAAAAGTGACAGTTTTACACACAAAAGACTTTGTGCAGCCACAGGCATTCGGGTACACAGCTAACAAATGTGCGCTTAGGGAAAATTTCTCTGTTTTCTGCCAGTTTCTGTCAAGTTGTGGTAGGTTTTTATGGGATAATGCTCACACACTGTGTTGCTGTGTTTTGCGCTCATATTTACAGAAACCGGGCTGGTTTAACAGCGGGTTCCAAAGGTGTTGTAAAGACTTAACAAGGCTTTATTTTTCATGTAACATATTCATTTTTTATTTTTTCGTAATAGGCCTGACTCTGAGTAATGTAGTATGTATTGGAGACAATATATTTTTTTTCCCCAGGAAAATATCAACAAAATAAACTCCAAAAAATGTGTTTGTGTTGTATTTTTATTTTTTTTAAGATAATGTTTTTGGGCATTTTCAAGCTTTATTAGACGGTACAGAGTTAAAATGGGGAGACAGAGAGAGAGAGAGAGAGGGGGGGGGGGATGACCTGCAGTAAAGGTCCAGGGGTTGGATTTGAACCCACGACCACTGCAACGAAGGCCAGAGCCAATAATGTACGCGACCAAAGTGTGTGTTGTACTTTTTTATTTAGGCTTGTAGAAGTGCTTCAGTAGAGCACAACATTTTCCTCTAATGCCTTTTTTTTTTTTTTTTTTTTTTTTTTTACAGTTGTGTGATTTCATACAGAAGGAATGAAAGTTGATCTTATGTTTTAAACCCCGGACTGCGGCTTTTAAACGGTGCAACAATAAAAGTGCACACTTAACAGACGTCATGCCACTTTGGGCCGCAGAAGGTTGGCACTTTAACCGGATAGACCTTTTAAGTGTATACTATTATTTTATAGTATAATAGTATTTGGAAACATTTAGTTTAATTTGAAATAATTCTTTTGACATGAACATCAGATTATTCTATTGCCTTTTACTTAAATATCAGTCTTAAGATGTGATTGTATTTTTCCCCTGGACACTGCTATAAAAACGTTTAAAACCAGATAAAATTATACATTCTTTGCCCGATTAAATCAATGCTGTATTGTGGCCATTAAGTGTGTGTCCAATGATAATCTGTATAATGTTTTTTCAGTGGCTATTTAAACGCTGCCTTGACTTCCAAAGTGACTATGCAGGAAAAATCTTCATGGCTTTAATCTCTTGGCGATCTTAAAGTCATATTTAAATATACTGCATGTCGGCACAAAACATTGGCTATTCAAAACCTATGTTGGTCGAACCCAAGAGTCTATAAATCTCTGCATATCCCTGGCCAGTAGCAGACATTCCTTTTAAAGTTACAGCTTTGGAAAGACAGCGTTTAGCTTCAGTGCCCCTGACTCCTGGAACAACCTACAGCATCAAATAAATACATACCCTCATTAATTTAAATGTTTACTTCTTTCATTCGCTTTTAAATGTCTTCTAATGTGTTTTATGTATTTTAATCTTGCCCCCTGTAAAGCACTTTGAATGCCTTGTGTTGAATGTGCTATATAATAAACTTGCCTTGCCTCATATCCGTTTAAACATATTATTTTGAATCAGCCCCACTCCACTCCACCTGTAACTGTTTTAATTAGGCTATTGTTCTGCTTCACCCATTTCATCTGAATGTTTTAATAGTTCTTGTCTCTTTGTCAGCTTGCTGTATATTTGCTTAGTGTTTGTGTGTGTATTGGATTTTTACTGGACATCATATTGTAAATGAGGGTCACCACTCAATTGATCTTTCGAGGATAAATTAAAGGAAAATGGAAAAAAAAATTAAAAAAAAGTTAAATGCAGCTGTAGAATGAGTAATAGCTTTTGTCAGGTAGATGGCGCCACAGTCATAGTCTGTTCTCCCCTGTGTTAGGTATAGCAGCCACAGCCTCTCAACAACCTCTCACTGACTTTATTATTTACATGCTACCATTTATTTCCACTAAAATGTTACGTGGGGTCTTCTGTTGCTGTCCACACAACACAACACACACACACAACACACACCACACACACACACACACACACACACACACACACACACACACACACACACACACACACACACACACACACACACACACACACACACACACACAAAGAAAGGATTTATCTTTTTTTTTCCATTTTCCAACTGGCGGCAGAGCATCAGATCTCAATGACACCCAGGTGAAGAATCTCAGTCTGGGCTCTGTGCATCCTCCCCCTCCCTCCATCTCTCTCTCTCCCTCCCTCTCTCTCTCCCCCTCTCCCTCCCTCTCTACCTCTCCTCCTCTCTCCTCTCTCTCTCTCTCTCCCTCCTCTCTCCCCTCCCCTCTCTCCTTCTCTCTCCCTCTCCTCTCTCCCTCCCTCTCTCTCCCTCTCCCTCTCTCTCCCTCCTCCTCCCTCCCTCCTCCTCTCTCTCTCCTCCCCTCCCTCTCTCTCCCTCTCCCTCTCTCCCTCTCCCTCCTCTCCCCCTCCCTCCATCCCTCCCTACCTCCTCTCTCTCTCTCTTCTCCTCTCTCTCTCTCTCTCTCTCTCTCTCTCTCTCCTCTCTGCACTGAAGTATGGTCCTGATTCTTAATGAGCGCAGGCACCTCTGGTTCTATCACACTCTCACCATCTGCACATACTGCAAGCCTGTATTGACCCAGACACACTGGTACATTCACATTTTCAATCAAGCTTTACTCCAAACTTGAGGTCTGCTGCAACCCTCAGTTCTTTTAAATCGAGTCTGAAGACTTTTCTGTTTCCATTTTAATCTGTACTTTTTATTTTATTGAAATGTTTTACTTCTTTTCATTCGCTTTTAAATGTCTTCTAATGTGTTTTATGTATTTTAATCTTGCCCCTGTAAAGCACTTTGAGTGGCCTTGTGTTTGAATTGTGCTATATAAATAAACTTGCCTTGCCTTGCCTTGCCTAATAGGTAACTGGACACACCATGAGTCATGACAACCAACCATGTTAGGAAAAATAAATTAATATAATAATAAAAAAAATAAGTCTTACACCTATTCGATAGTTCAACATAATGTGACATCATATTTGTGCTTTATATTTGATCTTGCTGGTTCAACAAGACGTCACCGTCACGGATACAATTTTAAAGAAAAGATAAAGAAAATAAATGCATAATTATTTTTTTAAAGTAGTTTTCTACCCATTGAATTGGACCTGGCCTAGCATCATGATGTCTATTTTTTTCTGTTGGGTTTTAGCGGGCGCCATTAAAGCAGAGAAGCACAGCTGTCAGATGTTGGATCAAGAATATCCCAGTGAGTCACATCTAATGCCAGATTTCTGTGGATCCTCACAGGTGTGTTGAATTGTGTGTGTGTGTGTGTGTGTGTGTGTGTGTGTGTGTGTGTGTGTGTGTGTGTGTGTGTGTGTGTTGTGTGTGTGTGTGTGTGTGTGTGTGTGTGTGTGTGTGTGTGTGTGTGTGTTGAGAGCGTCTGTGCTGCAGAGTCTGCAGGCTTGAGTGCATGGCTGCATATGCCTCTCTAGCTGAACGTGTGTGTGTGTGTGTGTGTGTGTGTGTGTGTGTGTGTGTGTGTGTGTGTGTGTGTGTGTGTGTGTGTGTGTGTGACTGAGCTTAGAATCACAGTTAATCCCCTTAAAAAAATGATGTATTTATTTTCTTGTATTTTTTAATCTTTTCTTTAAACTTGTAACCATGACAGTGACTTCTTGTTGAACCAGTAAGATCAAATATAAAGCACGAATATGATGTCACATTTAGCTGTACTATGGAGTAGTAGTAAGACTTCTTTATGTGGCTGCGGACTAAAGTCATTCACCTCAGAA
>CM047508.1:3221451-3223951 GCA_026122265.1 Ammodytes dubius | reverse complement strand
AAAACATGAGCATCAACTCACTCCAAGCCAAGAGCGAAAAAGACAAGATTTTCTACTTGCTGACTCTAAATCAAATCAAATCAAATCAGTTTTATTTGTTTAGCCCAATATCACACATAGACATTTGCCTCAGTGGGATTTACATTCCATACAGTATGACACCCTCTGCCCTTACATCTCAGTGGGCCAAAGTAAATATGAATAGGGAAATAGTGTGGATGCAGGGGGACTTCAGATGCTGCCAGACTCTTATTCCATTAGGTTTCTCAACTCAGCTGCAAAATCGCATCATCACTAAAGCCACCACAAGTAAGAAAGAATCTGTCTGTGGAAATCCTACGTATAATTGACAGCACGCTTTTTTTATTTTTTTTAACCTTTATTTATACAGGTAAATCCCATTGAGACCAAAGACTCTTTTACAAGGGAGACCTGTTTTCCTATCCCACGTTACCATTCACACACACATTCATACACCGATAGCAGGCTTACTATCGACATTCACACGAGGCAAGGTGGGTGAAGTGTCTTGCCCAAGGACACAACAACCATGACACAGGTGGCAGGGCGGGATCGAACCTCCAACCCTTTGACCATCGGCCGACCCACTCTACCAACTGAGCCACAGTCGCCCACGCCCACGCTATCAACATATTGGATGAATTTCCACATGATTCTGGGCCTCACGATTAACTTCACATGGTCATGGCATTACCAAAGGGTGTCCATGTTGCTGAAAGTTACAGCGCCGGAAAAAAAATCAAGAGACCAGTCTGGATTTTTCTTCAATCTTCATCTCTACATTACTTAATGGAAATGCTCTTAATGACAATATTTTTATTGTGAATTTGGTAGAAATGTTGTCAGTAGTTTATATTATAAAATCAAAATGTTCATTTTACTCAAACATATGCCTATAAATAGTCAAACAAGAGACACCCGAACATTTGGAGTTTAGTTTAGTTTAGTTTATTTTGTTTATAGTTTTGTGGACAGTCCCCTTTGAGAAGGAGCAGCTTTAGCCTATTTGGCTAATTTCCAGCTGTAGTTGTCAGTAGGCAACCTACAATACATAACAGTAAAAAAAATAAAAAAATACATTACATTTATAATTACAGCAGGCCTGAGCAAGAAGGGGAAAGAGACAAACAAACATATTGCACACAGTTGGAGCAAGAACAAACAGGCAGGCACAGATGATGGCAAAGATATCAAGGCAGTTCATGCAACAACAACACAAACACACAGGAGACAAGGGAAAATAGGCCACAAAGATCACATTGAAAGTACATAGGGCAGAACATGCAGGCAGGTAGCAGAGATGGAGCGGCAGCAACAATGACACATCAAACACACACATCACGTCTGACAGAAATTAATGTGTGCAGTTATAGTTGTCGGACAGCCATGTTTGTGTGGTCTCTTCATTTTTTTCCGGAGCTGTAGTTGGGTGGTGAATGCAGGAAACCATTAGTTTGCCGACTTTCGCAGACATTTTTATTGACTGCAACCGCAATGATTCCCTATAGCCACTAAATGACACAGTAGTCGCCCTGTGTACACACACACACACACACAACACACACACACACACACACACACACACACACACACACACACACACACACACACACACACACACACACACACACACACACACACGCACGCACGCACGCACGCACGCAACACACACACACACACACACACACACACACACACACACACACACACACACACACACACACACACACAACACACACACACACACACACACACACATAAAGTGCCCATTCAAAAGGAAGATGACATTAATCTTAATAAAATATTTTCTTGACGCCCTAATCCAGGGATTTGCAGCATCATCTAATATTGATGTTCTTGTTGATGACGAGGTTAAACCATCGCTGAGTCCAAACTCCCACTAACACACTTACAGCTCCGGAAAAAATGTAAGAGACCACTCCAAATGTTCAGTGTCTCTAGTTTTAGTTTTTAGAGGCATATGTTTGAGTAAAAATTAACATTTTGATTTTATAATACAACTGACAACATTTCTACCAAATTAATTCACGGTAAAAACAAAAATTGTCATTTAGAGCATTTTCAATAAGTTATGTAGAGATGAAGATTTAAGAAAAATCCAGACTGGTCTCTTCATTTTTTTCCTGAGCTGTAGATATTTTTTTATTAAATGTTTCAAAGAAAAAAGCAGACAAGAATAAAAGGTATATTAATATTTCAAAGTGCTTGTAGTGTATTGTGTATGTGCCTCAGTGTATGTATGATGGAGGAAGTTTCAGCCCCTTTGCGCTGACATCTGCACAAAGTGAGTGTTTTACTGTGACATAAATTCTCTAACCTTGTTATCGAGTTGGTCCTCCCCATAAAAGTTGACCAAACAGCAAACCTTGTCTG
Source organism: Ammodytes dubius (assembly GCA_026122265.1). Taxonomy (NCBI): domain Eukaryota; kingdom Metazoa; phylum Chordata; class Actinopteri; order Uranoscopiformes; family Ammodytidae; genus Ammodytes; species Ammodytes dubius. Next base: position 3,221,536 of record CM047508.1, on the reverse strand, counting down.
CTGCCAATATATAGTCAAAAAAAAAAGTCATCCAAGTGCCCTATATCAATATCAAGGTATCTCGCTCTCTCTCTGTCTCTCTCTC
>CM047508.1:3201451-3216451 GCA_026122265.1 Ammodytes dubius | reverse complement strand
TTTTTTTTTTTTTTAACCTTTATTTCTACAGGTAAATCCCATTGAGTCCGAAGACTCTTTTGCAAGGGAGACCTGTTTTCCTTTCCCACGTTACCATTCACACACACATTCATACACCGATAGCAGGCTAACTATCGACATTCACACGAGGCAAGGTGGGTGAAGTGTATTGCCCAAGGACACAACAACTATGACACAGGTGGCAGGGCGGGGATCGAACCTCCAACCTTTTGATCATCGGCCGACCCGCTCTACCAACTGAGCCACAGTCGCACCTTGAAGCTACTAGCGGCGCCGGCATCTGTAATTCACCTCCAGGTACTTGTAAGTTGCCCAACAGGGGTTTCCAAAGACAAGGCTGTTCGCTCCAACGATACACCAGTGTCTCCCGTTACATCTGTGGATAAACAGTGATGTTACTGAGGCTTGAATGCATGTTAAATCTGGGTGTTTTTAGTATTTAAAAAAGACTGGGGAACCTTACCTGTGAATCATTCTTCCAGCGACGTTACTATAGCAGCTGGTGTTACTGGTCACCCACCAAGGTAGTCCCCAAGAGCATGTGGTCCTGCTTCTCCGGCCGTAAACTGCACTCTGGACGCTTATGACGTGTAATGCACCTTAAACAATATGTTACCAAGGCAGAGAGGAGATACATGTTTTTGGTGTGAATGCTGAAAGCATTCACAGCTTTAATATTCTGCGTATTTATTCTTATTATTTTTATTCCGCCACTTTTTTGTCGTTCAATAACTTCAACATACTTCAACCTTCATACAACTTCCACATATCAACATTTTCAGCTCTTCAAGGGCTTCTTGGGACCATTTCAACATTTTCAAAAAAATTCATAATTTCATATTTTTTCAACGTTTTATGAAAAATATTCAGATCCCGGCCACTCATTCATACTTATTCCCACAAACTTCATATACACCTTCAATTGTTCAGCTAATTCAGGACATTAATCTGTATGATTCAGAATTTTTTGCTACACTGCAAAATTTCAAATAAATTCAACTTTTATGAATTTTAATATTTCATGCAAAATTATGATCGTTCCTACTCGTCCATACTTCATCGTAGAAACTCCATTCAAAGTTCTTCCTGTTGGTCTTGCACAGGACCACACTTTCATAATTCACTATTTTTTCATAAAATGTATAACTTTAGAGATAATAAAGGTTTAATAAACAAACAATCTCTCAATGTTAATTAATAGGGAAAGGGTCCAAATGCGAAGCATTTGGACATGACGCCAAACGCTTCTGCTCATTCATACTTCATCCGAGAAACTTAATTCAAACAGATAAATATTCAGCTGACTTCCCTCTTTCATAATCTTAAACCGTTTTTTCAACAAATGTTTAGTTTTCTCATGAGACAGCCTTGTTTGAAGGCACGCAATCTCAAAATCAAACAGTGAGTGGATGGAGCTACACTCCATGATCGGATGTAAAATGAACTCCATTTTCAACTTGCTGGCCTAACCAAATTGTTTACACTACAGACCCAAATTGCACACTGAATATTAATTGGAATTTTCTCATTCTCACGGTACGCTCATTTTTTCTGTCAGACAAACGGTTTGCGTGTGAGAGGCAGAAGTTCGGGCTTAGCGTTCATTTGAAAACGCCTCTCTGTTTCATCCCTGAGGTGGAGAGATCACTAACTGCATGCATAACAGCTGTTTGCAATTAACACACTGATTAGCTGTCAATCACTATAGAGACCTCTGCACCTGTCTGTGACATCATAGGCTAATATGTAGGTCAAACTCCAATCATTAGGATCCATAGAGAGAGAGAGAGGGAGGGAGAGGCGTTCAGTTGAAATCCCCTGTCAGTGTGATCCTTTGGGGACTGAAGTGTCTGTACGTGTGTAGATTACCAGCTGTTTACACTTGACACTGATTAGCTCTCTGTTACCATGGTCACCCCTGCACGTGCACCTGAACGATGACATCATAGGCCAATGTAGGTCAAACTCCAATCCCTTAGGCTGCATTGAGAGAGAGACAGAGACACACAGACAGACAGACACAGAGACAGACAGACACAGACAGACAGACACAGAGACAGACACAGACAGACAGACAGACAGACAGACACAGACAGACACAGACAGACACAGACAGACAGACACAGACAGACAGACACAGAGACAGACAGACACAGACAGACAGACACAGACAGACAGACAGACAGACAGACAGACAGACAGACAGACAGACAGACAGACAGACAGACAGACAGAGACACACACACACACACACACACACACACGCACGCACGCACACACACCCTACACACACACACACACACACACACACACACACACACACACACACACACACACACACACACACACACACACACACACACACACACACGAAATTCAAGTTGCGGTTACTCAGTCAGTTTTCATCCGATAAACTTCATACCACATTCTACATGTTCAGCTCCTTCAGGACATTACATGGTAGTATCCTGATTGAGCTGAACACAGGGTTGGGGGTTCGATTCCCCGTTCCAACACCAAATTTTAGACTTCACCGGATTTTCTTAAAATTTTGCACAGATGTTGATTATGACTCAGAGATGACATCACAAGAGTTTAGAGGTCAAAGGTCAAATTTCAAGGTCACTGTGACGTTGCCTTTTGTGACTGCATTCTCATGAACGCTTCCACGGTTTTTCTTCAAATTTTGCACAAATGTTGATTCTGACTCAAAGATGAACTGATTACATTTTGGAGGTCATAGTTCAAGGTCATAATTCATTCCTCAATTCAGCTAGAAAGTCCATTCAAACTTCCAAATATTCCACATTTTTCAAACATTCTATTATTCAACCATTCTGTTGATTCAGATATATTCATCCTTCGTTCTTCATCAACATTCAGCAGTGAAGGGTCAATTTCAGCATCAGCTTCAGCATTAGCGTCAGCATTCACACCGCAATTTCTTCAAGGAATTGCAATTCTAGTTTTATTTTGAGATACTAGAGTTGAAATGTATTGGAAAAATAATTATGTTAATATTAGTAATTGTGATCTTACCACAGTTCAGGTGTGCAAAATGCGCCTCACATGTCACATGGTGAACTCCCCATTCAGCTACGGAGAGAAATAGAAAGACGTTTTCATCACTGATTTTCAAGTAAGAAACTGTTCTTAATGTTTTATCTGGAAAAATAAAGGTTTTAAAAAAATAAATAAGTATCATCAAGTATTTTTATTACACAACATCGGCCAATGGAGACACTAAGACCCTTTTGGGCATTTTTCATGCTTTATTAGACAGTTTTTTGGAGGGACGGAGATGAAATGGGGCAGAGAGGGAAATGACTTGCAGATAACAACCCGGACCGGATTTTAACCTGTGATCAAATTTTTTTTTTCTTTAAAACTTTTCTCTGCAAGAATTTTTTTTAAGCCTACAACAATAATTTTTATTTTATTTTATAATATTCAAAATCTCAAAATTTGGCTTAGGACTGGCTGTTTTGAAAACTTTTCCAGTAGCTTACTTTCAAGCTTCCACTACCTCCTGGTATTTCAGACACCTCTGGGCCATTTAACCTAATATAACTGTTGTTTGTGTTGACCTGCACATTAACTGGTAGTAGGCTACTAGCAGCAGAGCTAACATTAGCAACCTCGCTTCTACTGGATTCACTTTGGATGCATTTGAAAAACAGATATTTTCGCTGCTTTTCAGACGGTTGGGGTCTACTAATTTACTCGTTGGCTTTTGGATTTTCTGTCACACTACAACTACGCACAAATAAATTAGATAAATAACACAAGCGTTTATTTAATAATTAGCACCAGTTCTATATGTCAACGTTGACACAAAATAAATGCTCTGTTCTTGTAAATGCGAATGGGGACAAGCATTCTTGATCTAAATGCATCAGAGTTACTGTATAGTATTTTATGTATTTTTTTAAATAAATGATTTGTAAAAATTTCAAATGATGCATTAGAATTATTATCACATCTCTCACACTCAGATATTTACCTGTGGTCAGTAACACACACGATGCTACAAGCACTGCAAGAGAAACAGCAGTCAGACAATTGATACAAACAAAACAGAGACTCAGAGTATAAAAACATAATAAAAGGACCATTGCCAATGAACTGTAATCGTAAATTAATACAAAGTGAAAAGTTTGTTGTGGTTTCAAAGCAGGGTCAATAAAACACAGTTTATTAAACATGAACCTTGAAGTATGAGAGTCATAAAAACTGCTAAACTGAGTAGTAAACCACAGAGGTGCAAAACATTTAACCAAAACCTTTTGAAGTTAAAATGATAATAATGAGATTTAGAGGTTTTTCAAGGAACTGTCAGTCTGTGTTCATTCTTGCGCCCCCTTTGGACCAAAGCGGTAGTGTTTTTACTACGCCAGCTGTAGTTCCTGGGCGAGCGTACCCATGACAAAGGCATTAAGAAAAAAACGTTGCACTGATGGTCTCGTTTGCTGTTAAATGTTATGTATGATCATCATAGGAAAAATTAGCCTGTTTCAGAAATATTTAAAAGTTCCTCGTAGCACCTTTAAAACAGAGACCCTGCTTTTTTTTTGTTTACATTCACAGAGCCTGCAGTTAGTCAACAAACGTATTAATTCTATCATCATAAATCAAAACTAAATTATGTTGAGTAACCCGGAACCAAACGTAAAACTAGAATATGTTTGTAAACCAAACTGTGGGCCCTGCTGCTGTAAACAACAACAACAGTGAAACAATAACTTTTCAGGAAGCTTTCTAACTTCAAACAGTTTTCCAGGGATCACATTTTCCTGTGAGGAAAGTTTGTTTATTCAGTTATGAGAATATACGTTAGAAAATGTTCACTTCTCTGACTCACCCAAAGTTGCACACTGCACCTTTAAGTACTAACAGTGCTTAAGTGCTATAAGGTATTAAAAGTGCTGTTATTGCATCCTACTCATTCTTTCATCAAACATCCATCTCTACATATTCCTTGAACCCTCTGAGGGGTATTTTCTTCAATTTTACATACTTCTATAAATACCTATTTCAAATGTGCAAGAAGATAAATTATACCAAAGTGTTTTATATGGAAATGTTCAGAACACATTAGGCCTTTGTTTTCTGAGATCTACTTATGTCGTAGACCATTGTGTATATAAATAATTGGCTTAAATGCTGAAAAATTAATTGCGACTTTTGAAAAACCTGGAAATTTGTGTGAAAGAAGAACCTTTAGTCATCCTGTTGAGTTGTTTTGGCTCTTGAAATTGCTTCTCCTAAGCCTTAGCGTCAACAATGCAGTGGAAATGTTCCAAAACACAGTAGGGGAGTGCACAAAACATGACTAATATAAAATTTGGTCCAGACGCTTTTTGGTAGAAATGTTGTCTCTACTTTCAAAAAACATAAGGAAATTAGACTGAATGAAGACTTTGAACCACATATAATGATTCATGGGATGTACACTAATAAAAGAGGAAGCATCAGAATTTTTTTTTCAAACAAACCATTAAGTAAATATAAAAACAATAATAACAAACTACTTTCACACTATGTATGTACTCTATGCACTATTTACAAGCTAAGTGGTATAGCTGGGGAGCTTCTGGGTCTTGCTTCTCACGGTGTTTTCTAAGCCTGTAAGGGACCGACAGTATCACAAGAACATTCCCCGGAAACAGGAGGACCTCTAGTTTGAGATGATGTTTTCATTTTATTTTTCAGCCATATCTTCAGGGAGATATTAATAAAGATGTGCGGATTATGCGCGCACACTGAATGCTATTTAGAAGAAGCTGTGTACTCACACAGTGTGCAGGTGAGTCTGGTCGAGAGCATGGTGGTTGAAGATCTGTTTTCGGCTTGATCTGCTTTGAAAACAAAAACCTGATATTTATTTATTTATTTATTTAACCTTTATTTCACCAGGAAGGTCCCATTGAGTACAGTAACTCTTCTCACAGGGAGTCCTGGCCAAGACAGGCAGCAGAAAAGAAGTTGCAGAATTTGCACAAGGCCACACACACATACAAACAAAGTACACAACAATTAGAGTAAAAAATCACTTAAAAACTGTAGGACACAGACAAACAAACTAACATGCTGCCATCTTGGATTCAAGATGATCACATATCAGATTTCCTATACGTTTGATAATATGAGAGTGTTAAAAGTTCATTGTGTAAACTGCATTGGCATTTTTCAGACAGAAAAGAATATCCATAAGTATGTTTTATGAATGAATAACCTTGAAATGAGCAGTGCTTTGCTTCAAAAGCTCAACTGTTTTTAACATAAGCGTTCTACCATAGAGAATGCATTGCAGACAGGGCTCTACCATAGAGAATGCATTGCAGACCGGGTTACTTTCCATTTCTACCAAGTCTGAACAATGGCAATACCTTCTAAACACTGCACCTTTAAGCACAATAAAGCAATAGTTAGGGAAATGTATAAATTGCCTTAACTACCTTAATATCCTTGACTCCACAGATGTCGGTTGGTCTTGGTGTTGTTTGAAGTTCAGCTTCAGAGGCGAATACGTCAGAAGAAAGATGTTTGATTTGCAATAATAACACTGGGGTGGAATCTGCAGGAGAACTAACTTTACAAAGAGTAACAGGGTCTTTTATATCATTTTCTAAAGAAAGAGGTTTGAACTGCCCACTCCAATCATCCCCAGTTTCTTCAACTTACCCCTTTTTATCACACATACGAATACCTCTTTTAGGCCTCACGTTTTTGATTGGTTATAAAAATGTTCATCAAACAACAAGTGCAAAGTGCATAACATCCTGTCTACAAGGCTAATTCAAGCAATTGTTTTATGGTAGCACATTTTTTTATGGTTTAACATTACCGGTCGTAATGTTATTAGTCATTAACAGTCTCAATTTACCTTGTATTGTAATGTCAGCATGTATTTCAGTGACACACTGGCCTATATTTAGTTCTTAAAGAATAACCAAACGTGTGTGTGTGTGTGTTGTGTGTGTGTGTGTGTGTGTTGTGTGTGTGTGTGGTGTGTGTTGTGTGTTGTGGTGTCTGTGGTGTGTGGTGTTGTGTTGTTTGTTGTTGTGTGTGTGTGTTTGTGTGTGTGAACCTACATTGCATGTGTGTGTTCAATTGACAATAAAGTGACTTAACTTAACTTAAACACATCAGAATTTGACACATAGACAACAGAAGGATTTTTTCAACAAAATATGATAGTGCACATACATACAGAATAGTGCAAACACATGATACCAGCTGTGCCTACTATCTTAGTTTATCTGTGTGTGAATGAATGGAACCTGGATCCCTGTAAAGTTGACCAGTTTAAAACATTGCTGAAGACATTGGCCTTTAACAAAAGTTGAGACTTTGGCTCTCCTCCCTTTGTTTCCCTCATGTATCTTATATGTTGTTTTGTATTGTATCTTGTACAGCACTTTAATCAACTGATGTTGTTTTTAAATGTGCTATAGAAATACATTTGACTTTGACTATTCTCAAAATGTTAGTTCTATTTTATACAAATCTCGAAATGTTGGCCTCATTCTTGCAGAGTGCGTAGGTCTAATAAAAAAATAAATAAAAGGTCCTCCTCTCCCGTGACCCTTATACTCTTCCGTACAAAAACAAGCTCCAAGTCCAGACCATATAGTATATAAAAGGTTTAGACCTCCAATGATAGGCCATGGCTCAGATCAGTCGTGTTAAAAATTAATGAGCGCCCGTAAGTGGTAGGTAACCTTGTGGCGATTCCCAGATATATTACATTAGATTAGACTAGATTAGATTCACTTTGTTTATTGTCATAACACAGTAAAATGATTACAATGCACATGTCGGCCCGGATATGCTTTGTAGTGTCACATTGATCTCAAGAGGCATAACAAAACAACATGCTCTACATATCCCAACTAGTTAAAGACCTACTTCACCGGTGGCAATATGAAGGTGTATTGAACTCTGAGATCCTATGTAGTATAAATGTACAGCCATTTTAGAAAAGGCAGAAAGAGTGTTTTATGGTCTCACTGTCTAATCCTACATTTTCCCATGCGTGACATCACACATGGGAAAATGTAGGGTTAGGATTAACCGGACAGCTGGGCCAAGGGAAGACTGACAGACTGAGGGAAGAAAAACCTTATTCATTGTATTATAATAGAGATTTTATAATAACGCCGGTTCCGTATGGGTGTATTCCTTTAGGTTGATTAGTCATTCACTTTGTATGAATACACCAAATTTGAAACATATCAATATGTGTGTGTGAGAGAGATATTTATATAACAAATTTAAACATATTATTTTGAATCAGCCCCTCTCACACACACACAGAGCGACTTGGTGTATTTTTTCATTAACTCTGACACTGTTCAGTAGTATAGCTTCCTTGGTGGTCTAGTGGTTACACACACACACACACACACACACACACACACACACACACGCACGCAGCACACACACACACATCACACACCACACACACACACACACACACACTGACCTAAACAAGTGGTTCCATTTGAACCGACTTGATTTCATTTTCCTAGAGTGCTGCATTGCCAGCTATCCCAGACCCAGGATTCATCAGACATTATAAAACCTTCAGATTAAAGGACGGGGCTGGAACAATGCAAAGCCCTGGACCAGGAGGGCTCACAGACGGGGTTTAAACCAAAAAAACATGTACATTAAAACTTAAGGAGCTGGTTTATCTGAACAGATTGTAATCCATTCTGAATGACATTGAAGTTTGTGCTCTCCTGCTTTGTTTGATGATATTCTGTCTGTGACTCTATTTACATGTATATTGAATACATGTTAAAAAGAATAAAAATATACCTTTGACCCATGGAGACTGCTCACGCCAATTTTCATACTTGTATCACAAATTGAAAGATTGTAGCATTTATCCGCTCCACTATTGTTTTCAATGTGTGCTCAGATGACTGAAGCCTCTTTTGGTGTTCACTACTGTACACTGTAAGAAATTTCCCTGTAAAAAAACATTAATCAACTGGCAGCAGGGTTGCCATTTTCTTACTGTTAAATTAACATTATATGACTGTCACTAAAATTGACAGGATTATGCTGTTAATGAAGAAAACTGTATGAACCTGTTTTTTCAGTAAAAAACAGTAATCAACTGGCAGCAGGGTTGCCATTTTCTTACTGTTAAATTAACATTATTTGACTGTCACTAAAATTGACAGGATTATACTGTTAATGAAAAAAGGGATGAACCTGGACTAAATGTTTGTTATGTTGTTATGTTGCTGTTTGCACCGTGAGCGAAGGGGATGTTATATTTCATTGGGCAGATGTGTTTCAACCCTATGTAAGTTTACTATGTCCCCTATTTGTTCAAATGCTAAACACAGAGAGCAGCTTCTGTTTGTTACTTCAAGACACGTTTTACAATATATCAAGTTCAATAGAATGATTAATTTCTATTGTAAATTGTCTCCTGAGTTGAACTAGGGATCTTGTTTAAGAGTTCCACAAACCGTTTGTTATAACCAAAAATAACAGTTAGTTCACACAGAAATGTTTTATTTAAACAAAATGCATAGTGACGTAATGGAATGCAACATCCCCTTTACTGAGGGTGCAAATAGCAACATAACAAACGTTTAGTCCAGTGCAAGTCATTGTGGGAAAGGGGGCGTCTCTACAATACACTTTGTTGTGCTTACTTGATTTATCTAAGGCAATCTGTTTCCTTCATTCTACTGAGTAAACACAACTCTTCAGTTAAGTAAGACTAACTTGGTTTAATTATGTTAACTGCAATTTCCATTTCCAAGTAGATATAACTCAACTTTAAGTAAACTTAACCAGAGGATATACATTAAACAACACTTATTAGTTAAGATGTTGATGGATGAGGATTAATGAAGAAAATTGTATGAGCTTCACATGTGCAGACAGCTCACATCAAGTTGTCCCTTCCAAGTTTGATGGTAAATTAACAGGAAAGTTCAGTATTTTTGAAAAACATTACCGTTCCGTAACATAACAGCAAAGGACTGTAATTTAACAGACTGCCTTTTATTTTAACAGTTAAATGCTGTTTTTATAAATAACAGGTTAATGCTGTTGAAATCCTGCTGTAAATTTACAGCAATTGTTTACAGTGTAGTTACGTTTTAAGCTAGTTGTAAGAACTCGCCAACTTTAAACATACTAAGAACTGTGAGGGGCGCCTTTAGCACAGTTGGTAAGGCGTCCCCTCCCGTGCCAGGCCCAGCAGCAGAACCGGGTTCGATTCCACCCGGGTCGTTCTCTGCATGTCACTCCCTCTCTGCCCCATTTCACCTCTGTCTCTCTGCACTATCAATAAAGCACAAAAATGCCCAAAAAATATATTAAAAAAAAAAAAAAATACTAAGAACTGTGAGGACGAGGATACACTCTTTATTTCTCCATCTAACCGGCTGACTAATTTTACCCAATTTTCTCTGTTGCAATTTGTATAGTAACCATCCAATCTGGTCTGTCTGGGCCGGAGGAATAAAGAAAGCTTCGTTATCCTAGTCCTCTTTATTTCCCAGCACTTAGCCTGATCAGATTATCGTTCAGTTATTAAATGACCCGCGGTCGTAATAACTTAAAAGCGGAGCGGAGGAATGCAAAGATTCAAGGTTACTGTAAAAAATTCACCCAATCACTCAATCTGTTCTGAATCCCTCTTAGTCCTGACGTTTATCTCTTTTTTTCTTGTCGTCTTCCATTGTTCTTTTGTTACAATGAAGGATGGAGAGAGAGAGAGAGAGAGAGAGAGAGAGAGGAGAGGAAGGAGAGAGAGGGAGAAGAGAGAAGAGAGAGAGAGAGAGAAAGAGAAAGAGAAAGAGAGAGAGAGCAGAGAGAGAGAAAGATGGGGAGAGAGAGGGAGAAAGAGAGAGAGAGAGGAGGAGAGAGAGAGAGAGAGCGAGGAGAGGCGAGAGAAAAATAAATGAGAGAAGAGGACTTGGACAACAAGGAAGGAAAATATTTAATAATAAATAACAATAAAATTGTGTTATTAAGAAATTCATGCATTGAATTCCGTTAATTTTCTCTAGGGTTAGGGTTGTGCTAGGGTTGCTATCTCCCACAAGGAAAGTCTGACGCTCATGAAAATAACTCCACTTATTAATCAGTGATGCAAATATAATATACACTCAACAAAAATATAAACGCAACACTTTTGTTTTTGCTCCCATTTTTCATGAGATGGACTTAAAGATCTAAAATTCATTCCAGATACACAATATTACCATTTCTCTCAAACATTGTTCACAAATCTGTCTAAATGTGTGATAGTGAGCACTTCTGCTTTGCTGAGATAATCCATCCCACCTCACAGGTGTGCCACATCAAGATGCTGATCTGACATCCGCAATGCAAATATAATATATATATCTTTTACACTGCGACCCATTTTGAATGTCACATTTTCTAATAAGATGGAAAACATAACCTAATTTTTTTTTTTTTTTTAAAGATAATTTTCTGGCATTTTCAATCTTTATTAGATAGTACAGAGTTTAAATGGGGAGACAGAGAGAGAGAGAGAGAGAGGAGAGAGAGAGAGAGAGAGAGAGAGAGAGAGAGAGAGAGAGAGAGAGAGAGGGGGATGACATGCAGTAAAGGTCCACAGGTCGGATTTGAACCCGCGACAACTGCAACGAAGGCCGGAGCCAATATGGTACGCGCTCTATCCACTACACCTCCAGAGCGCCCCACTAATCCTGTATTGATATAATATGAGTGAAGCTTTGGCCGTGTAGATGTCAGACATCTGATATTATTATGATAATATATTTGCATTGACTGGTCTTGTGTTTGGTCGTTTGTTGGCAAACAGCAGGAATATCATACATACTAATATCAATAGCCTGAGGGCTGCTTGCCTGCTCTCAGCCCTTTGGGACAGACACACACACACACACACACACACACACACACACACACCACGCACGCACGCACGCACGCACGCACGCACGCACAGCACACACACACACACACACAGGGCTTCACCCTCACTCTCCTCTGCCCTGTTGGCATGCGACCAACGTCTGGTGTGTCCTAATATTGTTTGGGAAATGCCACTGCAAATGTTATCATCATCCATCTGAGGTTAGATTAGGAGCAATAAGGCTGGAACAACATGAACCACATTAAACCTGCAGTGTGTAGAATTGTGGGTTTTATTTCCTAGCAGATTTTGTAGAAAGTAATTATAATATCCATAAGTACATTTAATTTGTGCATAATAGCTGAAAATTTTTTTTTTAATTATTATTTTTTCCCTTAGAAAGGGTCTCATATATGTCCATATTTCTGCATATTTTGGACCAAGGCCTAGTGCCGCCATCTTGAAAGTGTCATAGTTGGAATGTCATCAGGTGCATTGTTTAAAATGTAGAATTGTTCTTGTCCTTGAAGGCCACTGTAGCTTCTGTTATTATTCGAAAGGGTTGGGGTTACCCAGGGAGCGTTGCATTCTAGAACTTTGTAGAACTTTCTTGATGATGTCATTTTACACACTGCACCTTTAAAGTAAATGTTTCACTATTCAGACCATACATTTTATTGCTATGATAAACTAAGGCTCAGCTCTGTCAGGTTCTCATCCACACTCTGGAGACATTGGAGGGCATCTTTGTCTACTGCAAGTGTTGTATGCTGATCTCTTATTTTATTTGTGTTTTTTTTTATCTGCATGCATTGGTGTGCTTTTGTTGTTATTTATGTATTGAGTCTATTTTTATACATTGTACTATGATCTCATGTGTCCTGAATAAAATCATATATATAAGAGCCATAGTATTAATAAACTAGCTCTGTATAATGACAGATACAGGAAGATTTTGTTGCATAAGAAAAAATAAATTACTTGATTGCCTTGCTCTTAGTGCCTCGTGTTTTGACTTTGTGCAGGTTGGATAGTAAAAAAACAGTGTGTCACATTCACTGTTAAAATGTTTTGATGCACATAATCACTGAATCACACACACACACACACACACACACACACACACACACACAGCACGCACGCACACACACACACAACACACACACACACACACACAGCACGCACACACGCACACATTCACAATATTCTCCTCACAAACATGCTCACAAACAAACATATTAAACTAAATACCTTCATATCCTTTAACCAATTTAAACAAACTATCTTAAATCTGCCAAACTCTACCTGTAACTGTTTTAATTAGGCTATATTGTACTTTCACCCATTTAATTTTAATTGCTGCCACTTAATCTTCACCACTGTGTAAATGTTTCAATTGTTTTTCTCTTCACCTGTTGTTGTGTATTTGATGTATTTGCATTGAACATTGTGTATGTATTGTTGTTTTTCCTTTGAATTTGTTTTGAACTCGACGTCATTGTAAATGAGGGTCACCCCTCAATTGGTCTCTCGAGGATAAATAAAAGTTAACTGAAATAAATGAAAAATGTCTATGTTCATAAGATATACCCTCATTATATCACAATATCACAGTTCACCCTGCTGCTGTGGAGGAATTCGGTCAATTCACGACCAAGTGAAACACAGATAATTGCATGTTAGAAAGGCCGGTTGGAAACATTGTGTGATCACTGTGTTGGAACATTTAAGAAGTACACGATGAAGGAGGCACTTAATCACAGAGAAGTGACATAAGAGCATATTACCATGAGTGTTTGATTTAAGAAGCTACACGCCCATCAATCTTAATAATTCCAGCTCTATGTGGCTCTCCCGTGGTGTAGCGGGTGGAGCGTGTGCCATTCAAGGCTCAGTCCTCCTTCTTTTTTTTTTTTTTTCTTTTTTTTTTTTTTTTTTTTTTTTGCGTTTTTCTAGCTTTATACCAGACTTGTTAGACATAGAATATCATTTCCATAGGCATGTTTTAAACCTGCAGTGTGTAGAATTTTGGGTTTTATTTCCTAGCAGATTTTGTAGAAAGTAATTATAATATCCATAAGTACGTTTAATTTAGTGCATAATAGCTGAACATTTTTTTTAAATTATTTTTTTTCCCTTAGAAAGGGTCTCATATATGTCCATATTTCTGCATATCTTGGACCAAGGCCTAGTGCCGCCATCTTGAAAGTGTCATAGTTGGAATGTCATCAGGTGCATTGTTTAAAATTTAGAATTGTTCTTGTCCTTGAAGGCCGCTGTAGCTTCTGTTATTATTCGAAAGGGGGGGGTTACCCAGGGAGCGTTGCATTCTAGAACTTTCTTGATGATGTCATATTACACACTGCACCTTTAATGAGTATTATAATTGCTTGAAAATAAAACTTTTTTTATTTTATTTCCTTAGAATGAGCTTTTCATATTTACATAGGAGCAGGTCACCCTATGGAGTCCGCCATGTTGCAGCACCAAGTTTGTACAGCATCACAGAATAGACAAACTTAACGGACATAATGCATTTTTACATATTGTGTTGGGCCTGGGGAAATGCACCTGTTGGGAGACAAAGAAGAAGTTCTATAGAATAAATCCCTATATACATCTTCACCTCATCACTTGATATTGTGGAAAGACTTGAGGCAGTGGTGGATGATGTCATCTTTGGTAACTAACTACTGTAGCTTCTTGTCCTTGAAAGGCCACCGTAGCTTCTGAAAATTACTCCAAAGGGAGGGGTAACCATGGGAACCAATCAAGACCTTTCAGCACTTGATGCCACTTACTATTTGGATAACTACACACACACTGCACCTTTAAAGCAAAATGCAGAGTAAAACTCTCGGTAACACTTTATTTTGATAGTCTACTGTCTACTGCTTGAGTATCAACAGTGTACTATCAAAATAAAGTGTTACCAAATTCTCTATGGGTTCGTAACGAGCGACCCCTTTCCTCAACACATTAGATCGGCTGTTATTATAAAATGCTGATCGGAGCAGCTGTGGACATTATAATAGCATCAATACTGTACAGCTCTGGAAAAAAAATGAAGAGACCACTCCAAATGTTCAGTGTCT
>CM047508.1:3176451-3196451 GCA_026122265.1 Ammodytes dubius | reverse complement strand
TATAATGAATGAATTTTTCTTCCCTCAGTGGTTTCCTCAGCCTTCCTTGGCCCAGCTGTCCTGTTAATCCTAACCCTACATATTTACCATGCGTGATGTCACAGATGGGAAAATGTAGGGTTAGACAGCGAGACCATAACACCTTTTCTCAGGCTAGGATGAACCGATTTCTAAAATGTTTGCACACGTATACTACATAGGATCTCAGAGTTCAATACACCATCGTTTTCCCATCCGGAGAAGAAGTAGGTCTTTAAGCGACCATCGACCATTAGTTCTTTGTACATCGGATGTAAAACTCACTGGAGCTTTAAATGCATCATTGTGAATGCGTGCATCATTGACTTCCTCGTTATAAATTAGCTTCATAGTATCCTGATGCTGCTATTGCTTTACATTGACCTTCCAGTGCTTAGACTTAGACTCATTCTATCCTATTGATTGGCTATCGCATGGCCTCAGCTAATATGCTGCTGTGTGTGGTAAGAGTCATATACCCACTCATGGTAAATCAACACAGACATTAACTGGACACCACAAAAGACTAAGAGAAGGGATGGTTGCACTAAGAGCTTGAGACACAGCCATAATACAGCTACGGACAAAATTAAGACCACTGCAAATGTTCAGTGTCTCTCGCTTTACTATTTATAGGCATATGTTTGAGTAGAATGAACATTTTGGTTGAATCTATACAGTAAAACTACTGACAACATTTCTACTAAATTCACAATAAGAATGTTGTCATTTAGAGCATTTCCATATAGAAATGTAGAGATGGAAACATCCAGACTGGTCTCTTAATTTTTTTCCGGAGCTGTGCAATTATGCGCCACTTTGTGTTGGTCTATCACAAAAAAATCACAATAAAATAAATGTATGTGTGTGGTTGTAACGTGACAACATGTGGAAAAGTTCAAGGGGTATGAATACTTTTTCAAGGCACTGTACTTATCCTTCAGTGTGAGTCAAGTGATCATACATCTTGCCCTGCTTTCACAAAACGTATAACTCTCCGCTGTGCTATTAAAAATCACGAATGGTATAAGCTAGGGGTGTAACGGTACACTAAAGTCACGGTTCGGTACGTACCTCGGTTTTGAAGTCACGGTACGGTACAGTACGGTACGGTTCATAGTTAAGGGAGAATGAACAGTTTTAGCTGTCAGTAACTAGCTAACATACAAATAAAATGCACAACAAATCTAAAAAGAATACAGCTGCAATTATCCAATAAATAAAATACTTATTAAATACTAGTGAAGGTGCAGCATAAACTAAAAGTGCAGTGGAAAAAAAAAGCCAGTGTTAATGCTCAGCAGGCTCTGTAAGCTGGTATGTAAAACAAAGGGTATGTCATCTTTAAGGGTATTGTTGACTTTACATTATTACTTTATAACGCTTATAAATAAACAGTATACACCAGCTAGGAAAAGGGATGCAGACACTTCACTAGTTAATTATGGAAGTGCCCTCTCTGAAAACTTATAGGGTCTTCCCCCAAGGGAGTGTGTATTCATGGAGGCAGGGTGGAGACAGACAGTATATACATGATGGTCCCACCACATCAATAATTTGCTCTGATGCTCCCTAGGTTAGTATAGTGTCCTTAGATGCGTGCCTGGCCTGCATTATAGATTTACAATGCACCAGGATTTTTTTTTTATACATTACAGTTTCTTATATACCTGCACTGCTACATAATACAGCTCTGGAAAAAAAATGAAGAGACCACTCCAAATGTTCAGTGTCTCTCGTTTGACTATTTATAGGCATATGTTTGAGTAGAATGAACATTTTGGTTTTATTCTATATAAACTACTGACAACATTTCTACCAAATCCCAATACATTTTTGTCATTAAAGAGCATTTTCAATAAGTTATGTAGAGAAGAAGATTTATGAAAAATCCAGACTGGTCTCTTAATTTTTCCGGAGCTGTTTTAGGGTATAATTTTTACAATCTCTGCCTGCTGTATAGGCTTTGGTTGAGTTCAAATAGCCTTAAAAACCAGCAGGTGGACAATGCAAAACATCTGGGCTACTTACACAAGGTGCCCAGCGTATAACAATCCCCATTAATCCTCAGAAACAAGGCCACGGCTTCTAGACTCCGATGGGAAAACAAGGAAAATATGGTGCAGCTTATATGGGGAGGAAATGCATGTTGGAAGCGCTGTGTGTGTGTGAACCCTATCTCATTTATCTTCATCCCAAGATCTGTCAGACTTCAGAGGCCCAACATGGGAACGCCTGCGGAGAAGTCCTCTGGGGGGTTTTTCACTGAGATCTATTCTTAGAGCTCAGATGAACAAGAGAACAAGAAAAAAAGAGGGAAAGAACAGATGAGGAAAGGATGGGGGATCCATAGTAGGAGAGGAGAGGAGAGGAGGAGAGAGAGGAGAGGAGAGGAGAGGAGAGGAGAGGAGAGGAGAGGAGAGAGGAGAGGAGAGGAGAGGAGAGGAGAGGAGAGGAGAGAGAGGAGAGGAGAGGAGAGGAGAGGAGAGGAGAGGAGAGGAGAGGAGAGGAGAGAGGGCGCTAATAGCAACAGGAGGTGCTGCTTAGTTAACTCTGACAAAGACCGATTGCCTTTACGTTAGAGAAATAATGATTTTAGAAGAAACTTCTCGTGTTTGAGTTCATATGTATTCATCTACTTTCTCTTGTTTTCACGAGGTAAGTTAAGGATTTTGTGTTTCTGTACGTTTTTAATCATAGCAGCAGCTATATAATATAATAATATTATAATAGCTGAAAGATAATAGTCATAGATTACTGAATGGTTCATTTATGTTAATGTTTCTCATGGAGTTTGTACTTTCACTTTGTTACTCAACTGTGGCCGATATAATAATGGATAGGATTTATATAGCACTTTATTTCCTATGAACTCAAAGCGCTTTACAGGGTTCCAGGTTCAATTCATTCACACACAGTCATACTGGTGGTGATAAAGTACGATAGTAGCCACAGCTGCCCTGGGGCCGACTGACTTGTGTAATATATAATTGAATACACAATGGACTAGGTGTGTCGTAGGACTGGGGAGGGGCTATCGTTGATTATTTTGATTATTTGACCTACTAAATAATTTATATCTTAAGTCCCTTGCAGAGGCAAAGTTAAGCTGTAATCTCTCCTTGCATAATGAATATGACTTTGGAAAAGACAAAACGTAAGCTGTTTGTATATCCCTCATTTGTAGCTAGCTCTACAGTAGTTGGATTTTGTTTTCGCAGTCACACAGAAACACCATCTAACCCAACTGTTGGTTATGTAACTTACCTCCTGTGTGCAGTCCATGCAAACACTACAACACCTTTGGGAGCTGAACTAAGGCACATGTACTATTCACTTTTCCTTTAACACAATTTCAGCTTTTGGGTAACTTCTGTCTTTTATATGTTGCTTATTTTATCTGTTGTGTTTTATAATTATTTTTATTCTCAGAGATGTATTTACTAGTATTTTACTGTGCTTTTATATTACTTTGCACATTGTTAAGCACTTTGGGACCCTGTCTGTGAAAAGCACTATATATATAAATCTTATTGACTTACTTACTTACATAACTACAATAGGGGCGCATCTCTGTGGCCAAAATTTGGAAAAACACACTTTTTGCACTTTATGAAGTATTTTCCCCTGGTATTCATTCTGCAAAAAAAATGTTTTCTGTTACAATAATGCAGTGAGACAAGGTTGTGACAGAAAGATTTCTTGGAGGCAGACTGCTCCAGGTCCTATGAAGGACCTCTACTGCAGGCAAAGCCAAACTCAAATAAATCTGGAAAAGGAAAGTATTGGTGACATGTAGATTTTTCCAAAAAGGAGAAATTTACAATGTAATTTTATACAATATTTTTTATTGTCATCATTCATGGCCATCTTACAGCCATCATCAATAGCTAGTATTATGATAAAGCGGCTAATAGCAGTTTAGTGTAGATTTGTAGCTTAGCTGTTATGGAGATGTCACAGGCTAAATGACTGACTGATTCATTTAAAGGGGATAGCTGATTTATCCCTAATTCCTGTTAACGGGCAGATATTAACTAATGTACTTAGAATAAGTAGGCCTACGACCTCCACATATAAAGCTGCAGACGTCTGCTTAAAAGAATACTTAACTCATATGGAACCGGCGTTCTATCATTATAAAATCACTATTATTATATAATGAATGAGGTTTTTCTTCCCTCAGTCTTCCCTTGGCCCGGCTGTCCTGTTATTTCTAACCTTACATTTCACCACTTGTGATGTCACGCATGGGAAAAGGTAGGGTTAGACAGTGAGACCATAAAATACTCTTTCTTCTTTTTTCTCAGGCTAGGATGTACCGTTTTCTAAATTGTTTGCACATTTATACTACATAGGATCTCAGAGTTCAATACACCTTCAGTAGCTTTCAAGAACCAAACACCACATCTCATTAAAGGTTTGAATTACAAATAACTTGTTACATTCAACACTATTTTCCTTTCATTTCAGGATTTACAGTCAACACACGGACAATTTTTTATCACAAGCAAAACGATCGCATGACTTTTTAAATGCTCTTCAGTGATCTCACAGTTTGTCTGAGTCGTCCTGTATAACAGCCAAAGCCCTCTGTTGGGAGTTTGAGTTTTGGCATTTCATTTTCAGATGTGTATTTGTGTTTTTCGTTTGCTGAAGGTAAGTCCTATAGGGCCACAGGAGACCCCCAGTTGTTCTAGTAAAAGCCTGGCTGAGGTAGAAATGAAGATAAATTGAACAGTCTCCTTTTCTTGCAGAGAAATGGTTCTCTAAGTGCAATGGGAGCTCATATTTCTGTAGCCGTTGACCCATTATAATATAAAGCCGCGGCCTAGTTTCTGAGGATTAATGTGGACAATCATGGGTCGGGCACATATGGTTTTAAGAATTCTGCAGACCTCACTACAAAATAATGGCACAGGCTAAAGGCACTGTATAGTTTTACCTGCTTTATTATATTATAAACTAGTAACTGAATTCATGCCAATTCAATGGAATATTGACGGTTCTTTGGTTATTTTTATTTCTATATTTAACAGCGGAATCTGAATGACCCGATTTTTATTTATAATTGCGATAATTGCAACAATTTATATTTTATTCCCTTGGCCTTGGACATCTACATACAAAAGTATGTGAGCTTCTTTTACTCCTACCCACGTTACCTGTTTACTTAATTGGCTTCAGTCTGAAGAAAAGTGTAGTAAAAATCAACCAGTGAGATTGTTATTAGATGCATGGCACATCAGCCTCCAGGAAAAATGTGTAAAATCTCCTTTTTTTACTCAATATCGTTAAAATTTGAGACCAAAGTGAAAAAAACAACAACTCGCATTTGATTTGATTTCTTGTTTCAACCTTGCATATCGTTAGCCTCAGTAGCATAATTGCCTAAATCATATTTACTCTACTCTACTTTTACTCTACATCTACTCTATTCTACATCTACTCTACTCTACATCTACTTTACCCTACTCTATAACCCTTAAAATATGACTTAGGCAATTATGCTATTAGGCTAACGAAAGTAGATGTAGAATAGACTAGATGTAGAGTAAAAGTAGAGTAGGGTAAATATGATTTAGGCAATTATGCTATGAGGCTAACAAAATGTATATTATGGGTTGAGTTAGCTGCCTTGAAGACCCATGTATTAGCTTACTTATCAGGAGTAGTAACATTGTGCTCTCTATCACACACACGCT
This sequence comes from Ammodytes dubius, assembly GCA_026122265.1. Lineage (NCBI taxonomy): Eukaryota > Metazoa > Chordata > Actinopteri > Uranoscopiformes > Ammodytidae > Ammodytes > Ammodytes dubius. Next base: position 3,190,728 of record CM047508.1, on the reverse strand, counting down.
ACAATATTGTAAATAAAAAACTGTTCTTAATGTTTTATCTGAAAAAATAAAGGTTAATGTTAATGTAATCACCTGGTCAATGATCAAATTCCTTCGTGATTTTCTCTACTTATGACATCCATTGCAGCATGTCCGTCCTGGGAGAGGGATCCCTTACTCTGTCGACTCTCCCTGAGATTTCTTAAATTTTTTTCATTCCCGGTAAAGGGTTTTTTACTGGGAGTTTTTTCTCAGCCGAGCTAAGGGTGTAAGGGCAGGGTGTCATATTGTATCATATTGTATCATATTGTATGAAATGCAAAGCCCACTGAGACAAATGTATTTGTGATTTTGGGCTATACAAATAAAACTGATTTGATTTGATTTGGTTAAAAAAAAAAAGTAATAAAAAAAACACCATAAAATGCGAAGTGACCTTCTTGCTGGAGTGAAGCCGGAGGAACTTCTTTAGTGGCGTAATATGGAGAGAGAGAGTGTGTGTGTGGTGTGTGTGGTGTGTGTGGGTGAGTGAAAAAAGAGTGACAAGAGATCTGGTTCGAACCATGCTGTGATATTTGTGTGACTCCATTTCCCAGAGGCCCTTGCAGCAGTATAAGGCCATGGCATGAAGAAGAGAGGTTGGAGGGCGGAGACGGTTGTCACAGGAGCTGGTTGGTGGAGTCATGGTGATGCAAGGTGGTGGACGGTGCAGGTTGATCAGATGACGCTGGTGCACAGGAGGATTGTGGGTGGATGGATATGTTGAACCCCCAACCCCACCCCCACCGCCCACCCCTACCCCTACCCTTCCTTCAGCTATTCATTCGCTTTTGAATGTTTTATTTCTATTCATTTTTGCTTTTCTAATGTGTATTATGTATTTGAATCTTACCCCCTGTAAAGCCTTTGAATGGCCTTGTGTCTGAATTGTGCTATAGAAATAAACTTGCCTTGCCTTGCCTATATGGGAAAGCACATCAACTATCAAACCCTGATTGTACTTTGATTTCTTGACCCCTTCCCTAACATGCTGTTGAACTGACTGTATCAAGCTCTCACTAGAAATCTGAATAAGCACATTACCAGGTGCCATGTTGGATCAACTTTTTTACCGTTGAAAACTTACCTCACAACAATGTAATCTACTGCATTACCCAAAGCAAAACTTTTGAAGTACCGTTTCCCCCCCCCCCCCCCCCCGGTACCGACTTTTTACCAACAAATGTGTGAGGGCTTTAAACCCTTAAGACTAAAGATGTTAATTTGCTTTCAATGGTTTATTTTACCCATAATAACCATGTACAAATAAAAACAAAACCTTTTTACAGCTTTGTATGGTCACACATTTAGCATTCATTGGTCCATAAGCACTCCTCACGCGACATGGAAAAAACACGGTTTTTTATAAGACACCGACATTGATAATCCTAGCAACCGGCGTCTCAACGTTGCACTGACGTCACACAATGTACCATCCATTCTAACAGTTTTCATTGCAAATCAAAAAATAAGTCACATGCAATGATTCGGAAAAAAATTACATTACCTCATGTCACATAGAAAGTAAGCGAAAAAAGTTCCATCATTTTAAGAAATAAGTACTCTTCGGAGATTTGTGTGTCTCACTCTCTCTCTTTTGTTTTTTTTTAAATGTTTTTTTTTAAAGATTTTTTTTCTTTTCTTTCAAAGTTCCTAGACATTCTTTTTCAACAGCGTTTGTTGGTCTCATTTGGGTTGTAAACATTATAGTTACAGTTGCCTTTTTAGCTTCATATATTTCACCTGACTGGCCGTGTGGAGCGATTCTCCCTCAAGAGGATTGGTCAATCAACTGATCGAGAGGGAAAAAAAAACTGGTCGCTAGTCAAAATCAGTCGAACGAGGAATCATCAGTCATGGAAGGACATGATCGTCTTTGGGCTCAAGTTGGGGGGGCGAGTGAGAGAAACAGACTGAACAGTAGATTAATATAAGACACCCTGAGAATCACAACTACATCTCTCTCTCTCTCTCTTACATCTATCCTCTCTCTCTTTCTCTCTCTCTCTCTCTTTTCCACTATGCTATCTCTCCTATCTCGTCTTCTATCGTTCATAGTCGGGCGGCCTTGGCCTCGGCGGATGAGAAAGATGTTTTTGTCGGTTGGTTGGTTTGCGTTTTGTTTTTGTTGTTGTTGCAGAAGCCCGTTGCCATGAAAACTGGCTCCTTAGTGGTTGGCATGGAGACAGGTTAAGGTGGAATCTGACCTGGTAAAAGGTAGTATGCAGCATGTACAGTAGTATGAACGGTATAATGTAGTATGCAACTCTGGGGAAAAATACATGCATTTAAAATGGTTTCTGATACACCTCTTGAATATTAGAAAGGGTCAGCTCATCCACATAGATAGTGTTAGTTTTTGAGATATCCATCCATATCATCATCCCTAGCAAAAACACTTATTTTTTTGGTTGAACGGACCCTTTAAAAACTTGAGGTGTACTTGTTTTAAAGAACATCTTGAGGTGCGCTTGATTTTATTTAAAAAAAAACACTTCATATTCTCATAGGTGAAAACACCATGAATGAATGAAAGAATTAACGAAAACCAAGCGCACCTCATGTAGTAGTCTAATAGGATGCGTAGTATGGATCCCCAGAGCTGTCAGTATGTAACAGTAGATTGTGAAACTAGTATGTTATCATGGAGAACATCACATGGGGGCTTGACGTGGTTGTGTAGCAAGAAGGATGGCGCATAGGGGGGAAGGCGGTAGTGTGGTGGACAGTGATTGGTTGATTTGGTTTGGGGGCGGGGTTATGACACAGGTCGAGTTGAGTCAGAGATCACATGATGAGGGTTTTCAGCTATAACGTGAGTCAGGAGGTTCCATCGGTAGCTATGGAAACCTGACAAGGTTTTAGCTTTTTGGTGGAAAACTGGCACAACACCCACCCTGAACCCCACCCAGCACGCGCTCACACACACACACACACACACACACACACACACACTCTCTCTCTCTCTCACACACACACACTCTCTCACTCGACACGCACACACACACACACACACTCTCTCTAACAAGCACACACTCACTCACACACACACACTCACGCACGCACGCACGCACACTCACTCTCTCACTCGACACGCACACACACACACACACACACCTCTCTAACAAGCACACACTCACACACACACACTCACGCACGCACGCACTCACACAACAAACACTCACACATTTTGCACATACACACAGACATAAAAGCAAACAAGCTTGTTAACTTACACACACATAAACATTTGTAACGAACACAAATCTGCTCACCAACAAACGTACAACCACCTCACAACACAACCCAAACGCACACACACAACACAACATGCAACACACACACCACACACACACACACACACACACACACACACACACACACACACACACACACACACACCACACACACACACACACACCACACACACACACACAGACACACACTCGTTCGTTCATTCTTTGCCCACCCCCAGACTTTGCGATGTGTTACTGTGATGATGCAGAGTGTGGTGGAAGGTGAAGAATAAGACAACGGAAGACAGGTGATGCTAAAATGAACATTTATAATGACTGCTGTTTGCCGTCGCAACAAAAAAATAAAAATAATCCTTAAAAAAAAAAAAGAACCTCATAATATATTAGCACTAAGATCGCCCACTTCACTGGTAATCCACAAGTCAAGAAACAACAACTCACTAAAGGTCTTCTTTTTTTTTCGATTTTACAAACACAATGCTACAATTACATTAAATATTCAATACTCTTTAAGTCAGTTATTAATGAATGTTGTTAAAAAGCAACCACTAAAGAAGATACTAAAAAAAATAAAAACAAAACAATACTAATAATAATTCTAATTCACCTTTTTTTTCCAGTCGTTCCCTTTTTTTTGTTATTTATTAATAGTATAATAATAATAATAATAATAATAATAATAATAACAATAATATAATAATAAATAATTGTCTTCTGAGAAATAAATAGCTCATGTGGTGTTTGTTTGGGCAGATGGGGGAGGCAGAGGCAGGCAGCATAAACCAAGAGGTGGAGGCTCAGAGCAATGCGATGAAAATGGTGGAAGTTTTAAAATCTCACGTTAAGAGTCACGTTAATACTTTCAAAATGTCTTTGATGCACGGGAGGGGGAAGGAGGGAGGAGGGGGGGGGCGAAATATGGAGATATGCCACGAGTTTGGTTGTGCAGGCAGCCGGATGGGTTGGGTTAGGGGGTGGGGGTGGGATGGGGGGGGTCACCTGCACAATGTTAATTAATCTAATCTAATCTATTCTATGTTATGTAAACTAGGACTGTATTGCACAAAAGTTAGCAGCTCAGCTTCCTCATTTTGTAGCCCGGGGGAGGAGCTAGTTTAGTTTATTTTATTAAACTTTATTTATTTTTTCTCCTGTCAAACCTCCCTGGGTTCATTAGGAGCCGAGTTAAGCCGATGATATGTCTCTAAACACGACCAAGCATTTTTTTTTAATGAACTATGGCGTGATGATAAAAAGATTAACTAGCGCCACTACAACTTACTGTTAGAGAAAACACCAACAAATGTACAAAAACAAGCCTATAACCTCTTTCTCAAGGTTAGTATCGAATTTCTTTTCGATGAGCACAAGGTAAGCTAAAGAGTTTGCTAGCCAACATGGAAGCTAAACAGCGAATACAGTAGGTAACTCAACACTAATAACAACAGCACAGGTTTAACACAGTAGAACTATATAGCATAGCCGATTTATACAGTCAGACCTATAACGAGTCGATTACAGAAGATTTGCAATTGATGGTCTATACCGCGTCCACTAGTACCTCATTTATGCTGCCCACACCCCTTTCTCTCTTGCTCAACTTTCTCTCTTTACAGCTCGGCAAAAAAAATCTGACAAAAATATTTACAATAAGAGAGAGAAAAACAAATGAAATTGTAGAGAAACAGTTTTGTTTAGTGTATTTTTTTTGTTTGTCTGCATTTTTTTTTTTTTAATTCCTTTCATATTTCATAATTTTTTTTGTTTTGTTCTTTTTTTTTGACTTATATCTCAAGAGAAATTGTCCCCTCAATGATGAACAACAAACAAACAAACAAACAAAAAAAATCCAATCATATCAGCTAGCATTGCACAGTCTCAGAGAGGTTTTTTTTGGGGGGTGGGGTGGGGGGGGGTGGAATGACAGTTATCGTCCATAACAGTTGAATGAACACAGAAGGGGTGTATAGGAGGAGGAAGAAAGTCAATATAAAGTTCATGAGGCGAGGAGGGGGTGGGGGGTGACAGTTCAATAATAGTTCAAGAAGACAGAGGATGGCTGCGCAGCTGACGGTGCGTAAAAACAACACCCCCCCCCACACACACACACACACACACCACCGCGAGGGGGGAGTGTCACCGTGCGTGGTGGGGTTGGATGTAAAAAAAAAAAAGAAGAAAAGAAAAAAAAAAAAAACATCATTAGAAAAATAATGGAGTTTTTGAATCTTTCCCTTCGAGAAAAATCAAATGGAGCGAGAGCGAGAGAGGGAGAGATAGAGAGAGAGAGAGAGAGAGAAAGAGAAAGGGTGAATAGATATACAGTGGGGGGGGGGGGGGGGGCGGAGGTGAGGAGAGTGAAAAAGGTGCCCCCAACACTATGGCACACAATCAATGAAGTCCCACAGCCTGACTGAAGAGATGACAGAATTAGGAGAAAGCAGCTGGAGCAATGGTTGATAGGGCTTGTGTTTCTGTATTGTTTTAAAAGGTTGAGAGGCAGACAGTAGTGTAGGGTGAAGGTATAGCCAACCTGCAGAGAAGGGGTTAATCCTGGCTGGTGGCTCTGTGGGTGGGGGGGGGGGGGTGGTGAGGAGGAGGAGGAGGAGGAGGAGGAGGAGTAGGAGGAAGAGTGGTTGTGGTTTGTGGATTGTGGGGCAAAAAAGGTGCAGTTCAGTTGAAGGTTTTTTTTTCATATGAAGCGACATCATGTTTATGGAGGGCGGAAAAAAGACATGCTGGCTTTTCATGGGTAGTGCGTCCGGGGGGATGGATGTCCAACACACAACAACAACTGAGAGATCAAAGAAACGCTTGGAATGGTAGTTGTTGTTGTTGTCTTTGTCTTTTTTTCTCTGTGTGTTTGTTTTTATTGTTCCTCCCTCTCTGTTTTTTTTTATTTTGGCACTGGAGACAGGAGAGAGAGGGGACGTGGGAGGAGGAGCGCAGGAGAGGGGAAAGCGTGTGTATGTTTTGAGGGGCGAAGAGTGAGAGAGTGAGTGGGCAGTGAAAGTGCAAAAAAGAGGGCATGGAAAAGAGTGTGTTTGTGTGTGTGTTTGAAGGTGTGTGTGTGTGAAGGTGTGTGTGTGTGTGTTTGAAGTGGTGTGGTGGTGTGTGTGTGTGGTAGTGTGTGTGTGTGTGTGTGTGTGTGTGTGTGTGTGTGTTGTGTGTGAGAGAGAGGAGAGGGTAAACAGGCTACACACACATAAAATGGCATTCTGTTAAAACTGGTCTAGGATTAGACAGAGCAAATACAGTACAAATCAAAAACCAGGTAAAAAAAAAAAAAAAAAAAAAAAAAAAAATCAACAGAGAACGAGAAAGAGGAACAGAAAAACAGTGATATGACAAATGCAGTCTACAGTTTTTGCTGGTGCTTTGATGGGGCCCGGGGTTTTTTGGGCAGGAAAACGGGGTAGAGGGTTGGACAAAGGGTCCCATAATATGTCATAGAGAGGTGGAGAGAGGGGGGGGGGGGGGGGGTCAGTGGGTGGTGGGTGTGGGTGAGAGTGAGAGTGAGTTGGAGTTGGAAGGGCGAAAAAAAAATCTGAGGACTATGTCGAAAGAGCCACACCCACTTAGAAGCAATGAGGTCACCTTAGCTAGGCAGGTGAGGGTTACGTTTGGTTCCTCTACACATCACAACAATAAAAAAACAAATAAAAACATGACTATAGCTGGCTACATCGCAAACACAGACACCAACGGGCACAGAGCTGGCCTTAAGCAGACACACTCAGAGAGAAGAGAGAGGGAGGGAGCGAGAGAGAGGGAGAAAGAGAGAGAGAGGAGCATGCACATCTAAATACACTGCTTGAATAAACACCTACAGTAAGGCTACACATCTACAGTAGTCTCGCACACTGACCCCACCCTCCGCCTCAGCCCAGCCTGCCATGCACAGAAACAGCAGAACGTTTTTTAGTGCAAACATGTCACTTGGAGCAGTTTTTTTTTTTTCATTTTTTGGGACATTTTTTAAATTTTTTATAGGAAGCGGGGCCATTTTTTCCCATGACAACCTAATCTTGTCAGGATTACAAAAGATGACCACACTGAAAAATAATACTGGGGATTTGAACTGGTTGCATAATAAGGAATGAGAGAAGTGGACGGACTTTGGCAACATTTCTCTGGCAAATTTCTCTTTTTTTTCTTTTTGTAGTTTGACACTGAGGCGAGTCTAATTGAAATACACTGGGAAAGGGAGAGAGAGAGAGAGAGAGAGGAAAGATGGAGAAGAGAGAGAGAAAGAAAGATGAGAGAGGGGAGAGGAAGGAGAGAATGGAGAAATCGGGATACAAAACAGCACTTTGAAAACACACTGGTAATGTCCTGTGTTGTGATCAGAGCCTTAGATTGCATATTAACGGAAATCTGTTCCCAATTTCTGCAGCGAGCGAGACACCCAGGGGTAGATCGCAGCAGACAGATTTGTGTGTGTAATTAAATTTGGGGGGGGGAGTGGGACCTCACTTCTTTCTCAAAACAAATCTCTCTTTACAAATCTCTCCGACCCCAATTGTGTGGGGGCTGGGGATGCTCCATTTCATATTTGAGGTCGATAAGGTGCATATCAATGACAAGGCAAGCCAGAGCTCAGAGCTAGGGAGATGGGGGGGGGTTGGGGGATGGGGGGGGGGGGGGGAGGGGGGGTAAAGGGACAGACAACAGAGTTATACTGAGAAAACTCGACGACATCAATGCGCCGAGTGGTTAGTAATGTTAGAAAACACACACGAAAAAACACACGTAAGCCCCTACTGCACGTCAATGGATCAGAGGAGTGATATGCAAAACTTATGCAGAGGTGACAAAGTACATTCATGGACAATCTCAGTCTATATTTTAAAAAAAAACGAAATCCTGATTTTTTTTTTTTTTTAATTTTTTTTTTTTTTCGAAGTTCGGCAGCAACTAAGAAAATATTAAGTTACAAGCTTCGCTCAGCAAGTAGCAAAATAGTCTTAGGTTTTTTTTGTTCGAGAGCTTTTAAGCCTTTGACGATTGGTTGGACAACTTTAACAACAAAAATTTACTCATTCTGTTGTGACGTCAAGATCAATCCGTTTTGTTCACCGCTGGCCATTGGACCAGGACAAAAAACGCGGCGCATTGAATGAACAAACGAACATTTGGACGCGTGTAAAACAATATCAAAATGCTCTACCCTTTATCGGCATGCAAAGATTGTGTCTCCCAAAAGATGAACGACAGACACACACTGCCTAACTTTTTTTTTGTCGCTTAATTTTTTTCTTTAGATTTTTTTCCTGTTTTTATTTTTAGTCCACGCTTTCACTTTGATATCATGCAATATAGACGTGCAAACAAGATAAACATCTATTTCCACAAAATACATTTTCATTGTAACTATAAAAAGGCTGCATTTAAGAATTCTATCAAGTCAAGTCACATTATATTTTTTTAGCACAATTACGCTAACCTACCTATCTATCGCTGTATTGTTTTTTTGTCTAGCCACCAGAGTTGTAGTGCTGTTGCATTCTGGGAAGAAGAAGGACTGGGCTAACACTTGGCTAACATGGCGGGTCCCTCTTCATGTGGCAGGAACAAAGAAGGGCTTTAAACAAACTGCTATACTGAGACGCCTTGACCGTTTAACTCTACTTTAGTTCTTATACACCAGCACGTGAACTAATCTCCTCTTCCTATTATGTAAAATGATAAATATGGTTCATTTTGGCACGTTTCACATTTTTTTTTCTTAATATAAAAGTATGTCTCCTCTTATCTAATGCGGTTTTTAAAATCAACACATTAACAGCTTTCACTCTGTAAAAGACTCATTTATTTTGGCACAGGTTATTAAAACTTGTTCAGGTTAGAATTACACTAGTATTAACTTATTGACGTCAGCTTATAACAGAGCGTGTATCACAACTTGAGACTATAGCCTCTCCAGCTAACGGACAGGTTTCGATATGTTTTTAACCTTGTATTGTTAGTACATCAGTTATTATTAAATAGCAGCATTTTTTCCCAACAAATTAAAAATGTTATACTCGTGTAAACCTATTCAACAATCTACAAGGTAAATCCAAAACAAAGCTCCTATACTGCGAGACAAAGAGAGGACAAGACAACTACATGCCACTACTACGTGTATTGCTTCCGTACTCAGTCACATTTTAAAATCGATTCCCGTTAACGTTAAGATAACTGAAGAGAGACTGGCCGACAACACAGATGACCTTTTCCAGGGTTTTAAACTAATGAGATGAAGAAGAATAACCGTCCCATATCAATCATCAACTCAGCTGGCACCTACATCATGAATTTCAATCCCTTTCCCCCCCCCCCCCCCCCCCCCCCACTATAAACTAACTGTGCTGCAGCCAAAGTGGGATAATCATGAGACTTTGGACAACAATAGACACAAACTCAATCTGATATAGTTGACAAAGCAGTTGTAAAGTGGAGTTGAAAATCTGACACAACGAAAGGCTATAATTAACAATTATTTCTTATTAATCTAACATTTGTTTTAGTCTATAGAAATGTCAGACAAAAGTGAAAAAATTTGGCTGGCACATTATCCAGAAGAGGTTCAGAAATTGCTTGTTTTGTCCGGCCAACAGCCGACCCCAAAACTCCAACATATTCCATTAACACGTCATCACATTTCGGAAAAGCTGCAACTAGTTTACCAAATGATGCACGGTAACTGACCTAAGATGTTCTAAACAACATGTAAAATCTACAGCACAGTCCAGTTCTACAGTGGAATAAAAAGCAAACTATCTTCCTATGGTCTTATGAGTATTTTTGTGTCACAAAATATCAAACATAACTGTCCAGTCAAACCCCCTCCCACCCCCCCCAATCAATGAAAAATATTCCACCACGATATGTGTATGTATGTATGCAGCAAGGTATTCCAAATTAATTTGTATCCGTATAGAATGCACTTATCCAAACTAGAGTAGGGGAGGTGCCCTGCCTATGGCTATGGACTTCCTCTGTTAGGTGTGGTTGGTTTTCACATGGTGGCATTTCCAAACCAAAGATATTATAATATAGACCCAACCAGTGGTCTTTTGTTTTTGGTCAGGCCAAGCAGCGGACATGCATTGATCGTTAAACACCAGACATAGTCACCCATGGAGCGATGTGGTAGGTGGTATATAGAGGGGGGGGGGGGTGGGGGGGGGGAGTGTGTCAGAATGGGAGTGCACTGAAGGATTGTGGGGCATGTAGTAGGAGGGAGGGTGAGGAGAAGTGTGATAGATAATGGTGTTAGATGGGAGTAAAGAAGCCTCCTTACCAGATAAACCCTCACTGGCGCTCCAACAGAGAGTGACACATTCCATTGCACAGTAGAGGAGGATATTTTGGGGGGTCGGATTGGTTAAAAAAAAAAAAAAAAAAAAATTGTTGTGATTGTTCCCTCCCCCAGTGTTTTTAGTCCCTGTGCTGTTTAAGGTCAATACATCAATAAATCAAATGCACCCCCCTCCTAATTTTTTGTTTGTTTGGCATTGTTGGGGCATTTTTACATTCCGTCACACTATTACGACTCTCTCGATTTGCCCGTTGTGGGATGTTTACAGCAAATATCAATTTTTTTCCAACTGTTGAAAAAGACACAGCTGGGATAGAGAAAAAAAAAGTGAATTTGAATAGAATTAGTTTGAATTTCAGTCTCTTAAACAATCTGCTACTGGACACACTAACACCCCCCGAACATTCACCCCCCCCCCTCGAATACCAAAAAAAACACTTTCCCCAAGGACAACAGGTAACCAGAATTATCAAATTGATCTGAACTCTCTTGATTGATCGACCGACCTAGTCTCTATCTCCTCCTTCAGTATTGAGAAATGTCTGATTGCATTTCTGGTGAAGTTCTTCATATGCATTCTACATATATTTCATATATGCTTCTCTGTTTGTTTTTATTCCGTCTTTTTTTTTTTTTTTTTTTTTTACATCCCTGCCATACAAAAAAGCTGTCCAATCATCGATGCCGTCTACAGCACACACACACCACACACACACACACACACACACACACACACCAAACACACACAACACCACACACACACACACACACACACACACACACACACACACACACCCACACACACACACACACATTCCCTGACCTCATAGGCCCGAGAGGGAAAGAAACCCACTCCCCTCGCTTCACAGTGCATTAAGACAAAAAATTCAGTGTACTCCGATTGTAAAAAAAATCAAATCAAATGAAAATAAACACGACAACACAGAACGAAAAAAAAAAAAATTAACAATAAAAAAAACAAAAAAAAAACAGCATCTTCAGCAGCCTCCTGGGTTCTACAGTGGGCAGTAAAAACCTGTTTTTGCCATGGGGAGACCTGCAGATTAGAAATGAGCTCAAATCTCCCTGGACATATTTCTTGAGATTTCTCTGTCTGCCCTTTAACCTCATCGGCAGTCGGACGGTTTTCTTGATAAAGGGCAAAAAATCAGTGAGGCTATTTATTTATCTCCTTGTACTGATGATATGCACGCTGCCTTTTAAAAAATAGCAACTCTACCAGTGAGGCTAAAGCAGATTTTTAAGCAGTGGACCCCGGATAAAACAATGTTCACTTCTCCAATGTTCATATTTCAGTGTTATCTCAATGTTTGCATGTTTCTCAGTAGTATGTTGTGAGGCTTAACTGCTCTTATTTTGATCTGTTTTGTGGTTCAAGGTTTATTTGAAGTTTTCAAAGATTAATCTCACTTCAACCCAATTATTAATTTCGCCTAAAAATTTTTACATTGTAGGCTAAACTGAAACAGGGCATTTTTTTCTATAGGTAATAGAACAGCTAAGGATATGTCTGTATGAGCCAAGCGCGATAAACCAGGCGCCTAAAGGATCATTTAGCTGCTAAGTAGCTGCCTGTGGTGCGAAAATATTTTCTTTGCTAATCTAGAGGTCTCACTGCAGTCTGCATCATAGATAATATGGTGAATTCCCTTTTTTACTAGCACCAAATATGGCATCATAGTGTTTTGCTTCAGAGTGTGTGTGTGTGTGCGTATGTGTGTGTGTGTGTGTGTGTGTGTGTGTGTGTGTGTGTGTGTGTGTGTGTGTGTGTGTGTGAGTTCCCTGTCCTGCTCTCTGACTGGATATATACATAAAGGTGATGCTTGACTGAAATGATCTTAATGCCTTTGGGCCGGCTTGCTTACTGGACTTAAATAAGACATATATTACACTATGTGACATTTTCCTATTCATCTTCAATCCACTTAAAAAAAAAAAAAAAAAAAAAAATTAAATCAAAAAAAATTCTCATTTACATTCATGTCAACCTGAATTCACAGATACAAACAAAACAAAAAGAAAAACAACTGAACTCCTTTGTCACGGGTTGAACTCATTCATAAATATTCATAAAGACGATATGGTGACGTATTCCCTATATCGTAATAATCAATTAATAATACAATATCATAATCACAGCAGACTGCAAAAGAAAAAAAAAAAAATAGCCTTAGATTCCTGTGTGTTTGCCACATTGCTTGCACAGTATCACTCTCGTCGTTTTCTAGATCTCGCACTACGTCATGAGGTCATAAAAGTGCGCCTCGGCTTTCTATGTCAAACACTAGAACTGCGTATGGGGGGGGGGGGGGGGGGGTCGGGGGAAGGGGGAAGAGGGAAGAGGGGGGGTGTTACAAGCAGTATCACCCCCCCACGGCGCTGCACCGTTTGTGGGATACATCACAGGGTTTACAGGGGGGGGGGTGGTGGTAGTGTGCAAATGAAAGAAACGCCCAGCTGATTCTTACCCCCCCCACACACACACACACGCTCCACTCCACCCCTCCCCAATTTCACCTCACCAATCCTCCCACAGAACAAGGAGGGAGAAGGGGGGAGGTAAAATCATAGATGTGGGAGCGGATAAAAAAAGGTGTTAAAATGTGTGGGCAGGAGTCCAGGACGTATTTTCGCTAACACACAGAGTTGGAGTTTGCAGTCCTGCTCATTATTAAAAACCCTTAGAAAAAGGGGGTGGGAGGGGGGTGGGGTGTCAGGTAGAGGGTAGGGGGAGGGGGGGGGGGGAGGGGGGAATTAGTGAGAGGGGCTTTGGGATAGGACTTAAAGGAGTAGAAGGAGTTTGAGGGGAAAAATGTAATCTAGAAGTAAAAAAAAAAAACCCTACAATAGATTGAGGGTTTGCAGGGAGAGGGAGGGATAGGGATTTTTTTTTACCCCCTTTAAGGGATTCTGGTTTGGGGGTTGGAGAGTTGTACCCTGTAAATGCAAACCCTCCACCCCACCACCCCTCCATCCCTCCACCCAAGTGCCCACCTCCTTCCCTCCCTCCCTCCCTCCCTCCCTCCCTCCCTCTGCGTCCTATGGCCTTTACTCAGGCAGTCAACCTGTCAACATGGCATTCAGCGCTGTCCACACAATACACAAACGAACAAACAAACAAGACAGCTTAATTTACGAAAAACAAAACAACGAACGAAAAAAAAAACAATAAAACGAAACAATAAAAATTCCCGAAATGGTCAAGAGGTTAAGTAATAAAACCTTATTTACATGTTACACATTTTTTTCTTGGTTTTTCAGCTCCTCTCCCTCCTCGTCTTCTCCGCACATTTTTGCTTTCGCGTCAAAAACAATAATTTTTTTTTTTCAAATAGAGAATACTGAAAACACGCAGAAGAGAAAACGCCGCAGACGGTTTTCCTTCTGACATTCTTGCTCTCCTCTCCTTTTTTTCCTTTCTCACTCTCAATTCTTTTCCTCCCCCGAGCCCCCACTCTTTATTTATTTTTTGATCCTCTTTTCCTCCTCGTTTCTCATTGGCTGTCAGGTTTTAGCCCAACTTCTGTGGGTTGGTGGCGCGGACCCCTTGCTCGTAGGTGATTCTCTGGCTGATCAGATACTGTGCGGCCTGCGTGGCTGCCTGGGAGCCGGTGATGGTCACCTTCCTGTTTCTGGTGCCCGGGATGAACTCTCCCTTCTTGGAGATCTGGATGC
>CM047508.1:3148951-3161451 GCA_026122265.1 Ammodytes dubius | reverse complement strand
ACTGGATAATTCTTAAGGGGAAAATAATAATGTCAATGTGGTCTAAAATGTCTCATGTGTGTCATACTAATTGACCCTACCTGCAGTACTACATTCTCCAAATGTAACAAAGAGTTAAGGAGATTGTCTCTGGACCATCTCAGACCTGGCTGAACAGCTACCCAAAGCCTGCAGTATGTGAAGACAGTTCAGCTGCCAATTTGGTTCTCTGTCAACTCTCTCCTGTCAGACTATGGGTGACAAATTAAAAGAGAAAGATACGTTCTTTGTATTTTAAATAATTGCAAAAACAGATTGATCATCAGACTATCATTTTACAATCAGAACATTTTAGAGGCCTAGACCTTTAGAGTAATTCAGTCCCTCAAGATTCCCTTTAATAATCTTTATAAGAAGAGGTTTTCAATCAATTTGTCAGTGTTCTTGTGTCTTCAATCTACATTTATTTTGTTTATTTCACAATCACAGAGAAAGGTCCACACTTCCACTGTATCTAATGACTGGAGTGCACTGTTGGTTGGTATGGTGCGACTTTCACACTCCATCGTGGATGAATTTAAAAGGAATAAACCAAACTGGATTATTTCTTTATTTTCAAAATTCCCTTTATTAATCTTTATAAGAAGAGGTTTTCAATCAATTTGACAGTGTACTCGTGTCTTCAATCTATATTTATTTTGTTTATTTCACAATCACAGAGAAAGGTCCACACTTCCACTGTATCTAATGACTGGAGTGCACTGTTGGTTGGTATGGTGCGACTTTCACACTCCATCGTGGATGAATTTAAAAGGAATAAACCAAACTGGATTATTTCTTTATTTTCAAAATTCCCTTTATTAATCTTTATAAGAAGAGGTTTTCAATCAATTTGACAGTGTACTCGTGTCTTCAATCTATATTTATTTTGTTTATTTCACAATCACAGAGAAAGGTCCACACTTCCACTGTATCTAATGACTGGAGTGCACTGTTGGTTGGTATGGTGCGACTTTCACACTCCATCGTGGATGAATTTAAAAGGAATAAACCAAACTGGATTATTTATTTATTTTCAAAATTCCCTTTATTAATCTTTATAAGAAGAGGTTTTCAATCAATTTGACAGTGTACTCGTGTCTTCAATCTATATTTATTTTGTTTATTTCACAATCACAGAGAAAGGTCCACACTTCCACTGTATCTAATGACTGGAGTGCACTGTTGGTTGGTATGGTGCGACTTTCACACTCCATCGTGGATGAATTTAAAAGGAAAAAGCCAAACTGGATAATTCTTAAGGGGAAAATAATAATGTCAATGTGGTCTAAAATGTCTTATGTGTGTCATACTAATTGACCCTACCTGCAGTACTACATTCTCCAAATATGAGACTGTCCACCGCGACCTATTACGTCAAGGCTACATTTTACAAAAAAGATTCTCGTTGCTCTAATGTGGAAGTGATATGATGCAAATTTGGCCGGATGAAAATATTCACAAACAGTCGTATAGCCTACAAGTAGACTACACTCCAAATCATACAGTGAAAATAATGTTTCATATCGTAGGCTACAAGCCACAAAGCTTGAAATTGACATACATATTTAGCCCATATGCAACAACAATAATGTGATGTTTTTTTTAATTTATAAGCCTTGATGTAATAATTTATTATTTTGAACCCCACATAATCAGGCAGTAACACCCCCACCCCCTTTCTATCTCTCTCTATCTCTCTCTCTCTCTAAACAATGTAAATGATTCACAGTTTATAGCCTACAGATGTCATGACTATTTAACGGCACAACAAGGAGAGAAGAAAAAATGCACTTACATGTTACACCTACATGTAGCACTTAAATGATGTAGCACTTTTGTAGTTTCATTTATTTGAAGCTAATCTAGACTACTTGCGTGATTATTGCTGTTCTGAGATTCTACCTTTATGGTCAAATTTAATTTATGGGAAACTGCTTTAGATAAAAGCATCAGCAATGTAGGCTAATCTAATGACATAAAAGTATTTCACATAAAATTGGTGTTTTAATTGTAGGGGAGAGTGGCCTGAGTTGTGCCGGTGGGGAAGTTGTGCCACCCCTTGTTTCTAGAAAACTGTGGAAGAAATTGGAAATGTGACCACATATTTAAGAAGAGACATCCATTTGACTCATCCTGTAAAGAAGGGAGACACAAGGAATAAGATATAAGCACATTTAAGCTAAAAAACAGTGTTTTGCCTTTCAAAGTAACATTTCCATGATGAAGGTTTTTTGATTATTGTGTCTGAACAATTATAGACAAGTTTTAAAACATTTGACACGTTTTATTGCTTTAGTATGCTACACTTTGAGTCTATACAGTTAAGCTGCGAACACACCGCACTGGCCGCGCGGCGAGATTACATACAAAGTCAATGTACTAGCGCGTGGCTGCGCGTCCACCCAATAATCGGCGTCCAGCGGCCGGCGGCGGGCCCTTGCGCGTGGCCGCGCCTCATGAGAGGCGCGTGAATCGGGAGCGCGGCCATTTGCGGCGCGTAGAAATTGCGTCATCGAAGGAGCGTGAATCGAAGGCTTGTGCGGCGAACACGGCGCCGCAGAAAAAGATGAACATTTTCATCTTCTTCTGCGGCGCCGCCGGGCGCCACGCCTCCACAGCCAATCAGCGTTGAGATTGCCCGGTGGCGGTGGTCTGCAAGACGAGGTGGGCGTGTGAAGTGAGGACATTGGGCTTCCAATACATTCTGCAAATATGTGTATTTTGCATCTGTTTAGCTGTTGGTTGTACTTTAGCCAAGGTAGCGCCAGTTAGCATAGTGAAACTCACCCAGCTGTGTGCTGTTCCTGAGGATAATATGAACCCAAAGTTGACGGCAGTGTCCGTGTGGAATTCCATATAGCCTAGTACAGCGAAGCACCGGTGTTGTCCTCCGTCAGCCGGCACACTTTCACTTTCAGGTAGGCTGATGTCTGCCTTTATTTGTGCCGCTGAGCACACACTGCTGTTGTTAATGTGTTTAGTATGTTGCTGAATTGCTGTTAATGTGTGTGTGTATTTGCGATCGGGGTGCGTGTTCAGGCTGTTTTAATGATAGTTGTGACAAGACTGCCGCCGGTTACACAGTGAACCTACATCTGTATTTTTTGGTACAGCTGGACCATGTTATTGTTGTTGTTGCACCGTAAGTGTGACAGGTCTGATCTCGGCGTCGGCGTCAGGAATATATGGCCCAATATGATCAAGCGGCGAGCCTCTTGCGGTCACGCGGCCAACCGCCGCCTACGATGAGGCGGCGGTTGGCGGCGGCGGCGGCTGCGGTGAACATGGCCCAATATGACCAAACGGCGAGCCTCCTGCGTTCACGCGTCCAACCGCCGCAGGCGGCATATGCGGTGTGTTCCCGGCTTTAGCATGATGTCAGCCCTAAATTCCTGCATCATGCTTATTATCTAACATTCTGGGGTTGGGGTGATTTGTATTTTAATTAATTGCAAAAACAGATTGATCATCAGACTATCATTTTACAATCAGAACATTTTAGAGGCCTAGACCTTTAGAGTAATTCAGTCCCTCAAGATTCCCTTTAATAATCTTTATAAGAAGAGGTTTTCAATCAATTTGTCAGTGTTCTTGTGTCTTCAATCTACATTTATTTTGTTTATTTCACAATCATAGAGACCCTGTTTTCCACCTGGCATTAACATCTGACTTTTTGAATCTGGTTACAAGTGGACAGCTCTCAGTCCGTGTGTTCCCACTTGTATTTTCAAATGTCACTTCTCTGTCTACTTGTGATCGGATTCCATTTACCCGCGCTGTATTTAAATCAACACGTTCATCATTTCCGTTTGCATTGCTGTTTCTAACCGGTGGGGTTCAAACAAGTAAACATACAGGGCTGTACAGTGCCACAGTTTGAATCGCATTTGCTATAAAAATGTAGCCTGGTGCTACCAGACCATCGTACTTCATTTCATTTGTACAGAAGGTCTGGCAGTGCTGTAATTGGCAAACGTTCACTCACTTGGAGGCGGGTGTCTGTCGAAGTTTAAAACTATTGGATCTGCCCAGTGCCACTCTGGATTAGCCAACCAATCGCATCACGTTTGGTCGTCACGTGTGTCATGAGCCGGCTTTTGACGGTGCGTTCCAGTTGGACAGGAAACTCGGAAATTTCCGACTTCACTACATATTGTAGTCTATGAATCTACCGGTACCTGGCAACAGTAACTTGTTAGAGCCTAACGTTTAGTTATTTGGACGAGAAAGGTTTTAGGCGTCCATACTTTCGCGAGCAGATGCACTGGAACACAGACAGGTCGGAACTCGGAACTACCAAGTCAGAAATCTCCTTCTTCCGAGTATAAAGGAACGCAGCATTCAACTGAAACTGGAGCGCGACTTCGACGGCATCGTTCTCAGCCACTCGCTCTGTTCGCTGATTGGATACTCAGAAATCTGAGTCGAGCAGGATCCCACTGATACACCCCATCACCAGACTGACTACTGAAGGGAAAATGAAATTTGGCCGGAAGTAGGAGGGCGGGCGGAGCCAGGCTAATAAAAATGCATTACATGCGAAGATAATTACCAGTCTAGGTTGACGAGATAGGCTAGTCTATCTCATTTAGACAATGAGGAGCGATGCACAATACTGCTTAGAGGGCCCTTACATTAACACTCGCCAAATGCGGGAAATATCATAGTATAGGTAAAGTATAAAAGTAAAAACTCTTAGGCGAGTAAGTTATTACGCCACTTTGGCTGGTGAAAGATGTGTGCTCGCTGTTTGGCTATTCTAACGTCTGCCTCTGTTAAACTCTTGTCACCGCAACCAGTCCATAGCTTTCACAGTTAAGTTATTCCTTGTTCAAACAGAACGTTTCCTGTACACCTTCACATTAAAAGCCTGTTACTAGCCAAGCGCGAGTTGACCTTTATTTTGAAGCAGATAAGAACAGGAAGTTAGCGCTCCACATGACTGCAGCTTGCATGGCGCCAGAAAAAAAAATCAGCGACTTCCGTGTTATCACAGTTTTACTCGGTGAAATGAAAACAGAGGACAGATAGCTTGTCATTTGCAATACTTTTAACTGGGCGCACACTAAAACCTTTTTTTTCTACGTATTTCCGCTCAGGCAGTTGAGTAGGAGGTCCCTAATGTGGACACAAACCACATTTGTGTTTCCACTACCAAATGAATGTGGACACAAGTGGTCACAAACCACCTCCGAATGTGGTTTTTGTGATCCGATCTCAATACGTCTTGAGAGTGTTCTCACCTGTAGTTAGAGCTGTATTCATGTGATCGGATCACAAAAACCACATGATGCCAGGTGGAAACAGGGTCAGAGAAAGGTCCACACTTCCACTGTATCTAATGACTGGAGTCCACTGTTGGTTGGGATGGTGCGACTTTCACACTCCATCGTGGATGAATTTAAAAGGAATAAACCAAACTGGATTATTTCTTTATTTTCAAAATTCCCTTTATTAATCTTTATAAGAAGAGGTTTTCAATCAATTTGACAGTGTACTCGTGTCTTCAATCTATATTTATTTTGTTTATTTCACAATCACAGAGAAAGGTAGTTAAGCCAACATTTACGTTTGGATTGGATGCAAACTATTATTTTAGATTTCTTAAAGTTTAATACCTTGTTAAGTGACTTCTTCTGAGTTGATTGTATTAAAGGATTTGATTTCCAACTAAAGTAAAATGTTGATTGTACTCAACCTATTTTAAATTGAATTTGTATTTAAGTATCTTCTCCAACACAGCAGAAGGATAATGACATATATCACAGTCACTGTGAATCTTGGCTATTGAAGTTAGCTGTTGTTGTTGAAGGCCTAATGACCATCGTTAGACACAGGTACCCATCCCCCACACTGCATACGATCAGAGAGTGACACAGACAGAAACTCCCCTTGCCTGCTCTGAGTCACTCAGGCCAAATCCCTTGAGCCTCAAGCCCCACATGTTAAAATGGCAATTCACCTTTACCTTTGAGATGCAATTTCTATTACATATAAAGGGGCTTGTTTGGCATGGAGTGTTAACTTTACCAAAGCAAAATGTGATTTAATAAAAAAAGCCTAAATGAATTCTAGTTAAAAAAATGATAAATAAAAGTACTTACCGGAGAATATATACAAAAAAAATCACAAACTTTATTGTTGGCTTGTGAATTTATCTTTTTACATTAACTGCAGGCTATTATTCCCTGCTTAGGCTCTTTAGAGATTGACTGCCTGATGTGAACGTGTTGCAGGATATTGCCTTAGCGAGTGGATTGCACTTAATCGTCAAGTAATCCATTCTAAATCTAAAGACACCTGTCACAAGTTTCTGATATTTTGGTCAGACTAGACGTTTTTATAGCGACAGGGGATCTCATATTTGCAAGACCACAACTGGATTCCTTTCAAGATCATGATTATTTCACATACTATTCCAGGCATATAAAATGATTTCAGGTAAATGAAAAAGGTATTATGGAATGTATCTGGACAGGGCAGGCTATAATATGTACCACTTAAATAAAAACAAGTATAGATGCCTTAACCACCTACACCTACATGCCATGCCTGGTCACATTATAAACTGCAAACAGTATCTTAATTAAAGAGAAACCTTTTGAAGTCATACTGTAGAGCCGAGCGGGGGGTAGTATGCCAGACTTGTGAGGAAATGCGTTGAAGAAGGAGTTTCCCTCCTTTTTAAGGTCACTGCGCTACTGCAGGTCATTTCCTTATCCAAAGTCTGCAAATATGGTGACTTGCAGAAAGTGTTAATGAAGGGTGCAAAAAAGCCCTTAGTGGACTTTGAGTTGACAGTGGGACAGCCCTCACTTCTCAGAGAAAGTGCTCACCACAATTAAACTGAAATGTTAGGATGTGTGGAGCACATTGATGCTAGTCCATTAAAAACTCTTCCTAAAAAGCTATTTCTAAGCAATAAAGTTGCATTGCTTAAAACAATTTGCACATGGTATTACACATACATTGTATGAAATGTGCATAGATCACAGATCCAACTGGCCACACTCAAAATCATGAAGTCGTCATTCTCACACACAAAAAATATTTTTGGTCTGGTTTCTTGACACTGGAACCAACACTGTTCTATAGAACCTTACCTTCAATATAATCAACTAGAAATGAAAACAACAAATTACAAGTGCCCCCCCCCTCACTATGCAGTTTCAGTGGAGAGGGATTTGTTTATATTCACAGAGTAAGTTTACTAAACACATTTTCTCTACATGCGATTCTTAGTTTTGAATGATTATATCATCATAAATCAAAACTAAACTATATTTAGAGGAACCTGGAACCAAACATTGAGACTAGAGTATGTTTGTAAACCAAACTATGGCCCTGCTGCTGTAAAAAACAGAATGAAACAGTAACTTTTCAGGAAGCTTACTAACTTCAAACACTGTTCCAGGGATAACATTTTCCTGCGAAGAACATTTTTATTCAGTTCTGAGAATATACCTTAGAAAATGTTTCACTTCTCTGACACACACAAAGTTACACACTGCAGCTTTAATCTGACCACAGACAGAATTTAAAGATGTATTGTATTAAAGAGAATGTGTTGGAACAGCCTTTCACTGTTAGGTTTATGATTTCTAATTTAAGGATGAACATTACGTCCTTAAGCCGGATAGAAATAGTTGGGGTTTTAGGAGATTTCCACATAAGTAAAATATGACGTCTTGCCAGAGGGGAAGTGAAAGTTAGTATTTCTGTTTGCAAAGAGTATATGTGGTGTTGTTCTGATGGGGTCAAAAATATTTCAATGAAGGGCTCCATCTTTATTTAGTCTCCAAGAACCTTTGTCAAAATCATAAAAAGTCAGTCTAGAATTGATGTAGTCTGGGACAATAAAAAACCTCTCACCCTCCTGTCCCCACATTCCTGTACATACCTGTCAAACCATGCCCTTGGCAGCAGCCCTTCAACCCCCTCCCCTGCCCTGCATTGTCTCTATTCAAAGTAGGCACTTCACACCTTTTCTACTTTCAACTGTTATGAAACTGCATTGCTGTGTCTCTCCCAGAGGCTGAATACATCTCCTTGCTAACATAAATATAGTAGATTAATCCTGGTAGAACTTGCGGTGTACTGACAGTACTTCAACTTGGCATGGGGGTCATTTTAGGTTGCAATTCTCTTTCTCTCCATAACGATCCAGCCTGGATACAAAACCTGTAGTCTGTGTTTTTCGGCATGATTGTTTAATCCTGGTAGAATTTGCGGTGTACTGTCAATAAACCAGCTAGTTTGACATTATAGAGCTAAGAGGGAACACTGGCAGCCGACGTTTCTGCATTTGTAATGCCAATACTTTGCATCACAATGCGAGCAATACCTAGCCACCTTTGTCTGGTCCTGAGAACCAATCACTGTCCAGATTGCTTGTGAGGGTGTGGATATATTCTGGGCATCTCACTACAGGTACACAGATGTAATGACTTTTTTGGAAGGGCTTGACCACTGTAATTCTTAGGAGGACCCACCTGGAGATTTATGACTGAACTTTTGAAACTGTTTTCGTTCAATGCTGAGGCTGAAGTTATAGGTAAGTTACAAACTACAAATTTACCATGTATGACTAAAATAATTATTTTAACTTAGTTTTTTTTATTTCTCTTTCTGTAAGCTTTTAACTGGTTAATTCTGATACTTAGTTTTTATCTGAATTATTTTAAGGTTCATTTCAACTTTCATTCTTTTACTTTTTTTTATTTGAAAGGTTTAAGTCAAATGTATTATATTCTTTTACACTTTCTCATTTCTTTTTTCTGAAAAGTTATATGCATTTCTTAAATAGTTTTTTATTTTCCCTTTAGGCAAGGTTAATTGTAATTATTTGTGCAGTTTGTATTTCTATTATTTGCCAGGCTTAATTAAAATGTTATTTGTTTAAACTTAGTTTGTATTCATGTTGTTGCAAAGTTTAATTTAATTCTATCAAGCTATGTATCTAAAACTTTCTATCACCTCCACAAAGTTTCCCCAGTTGTACTTTAAATTACATCTGGATTCTAAAATCTTTCAGAGAAAAATGAGACCCAGAAGAGTTTGTCCTGAAAAGGAAGCCTTGTACTTCATTGCATCTGGAAAAGATAAAGACACTTTTCAGAAGACTTTCATCAACAAGGAGAAAGGTATGTTACTTGATTAGAATGTAAGATTCTCTGTTCAAATCTGTATGAAGGTACAAGCGTTCATACAACTTTCTACAATCCAGTTGCTTTGCTTATAATAAATAAGTATTTGAACAGTCTGGCATAGCATTATATGTATAACTATTGTCTAAATAATATAGTAAATTATGTCTTATGCCTAATTGTTGTCAATGTTCAGACCAACTCATAACATTATTATTTTTGATTCAGCACAGTTTGGCAAGTACATTGCAAACATTTTATTGAGATAAAAATAAATGTTTGGTCACCGTTATCTATAATGAATCCATTACATTTTAGGTTGCAGGAAGTTTGGTGCATTACATCCTAACTGATGGACAACATCCCTTTCAAACAACAACACCCTACTCCAATGATCCAGTTGGGCTATCTCAAAATGTGAGAACAGGCAACTTCACTCTCCAATGTGAAGATAGACTGATGAGCCAGAAAGGCATTATTAAAAGAATGCTGAGTGGAACATTTGGAGAACGTCCTACCATTGAAGAGTGCCTTCAGGCTCTCACATGTAAGTGTCAAGACATACTGTAATATTTCTGTGCAATATATATATTGTTGTAGATTAATAAAATATGCTATAGATTGAAATCCGCATCTTTAAATAGCTTAATTGAAAATAACAGAATCTGTCGTAATGTATTTACAGGTTTCACAAATCTGTCTGATTACACTGGAACAACAAAAAAGTCTGGCAGCAAGAATGGAAATGAGGTAAGTACGTCATTTCTTAAGTAGGGTTGGGTAATGTTATATACTGTTTGACAACATGATTTGACCATTGTAGGATTTTTTAATACTTTTTATTCGAGGCATAAATCCCTTTATTTTCTTTGGCTTTATTATATTTCTGCACCCTCATTTGTAAAGTTAACAGTTTTCCAGATTAGCCAAAAAAGGAAGGTCCCATTTGTACATTTCATCTGTGAACAGTGTTTTTTTTATAGAGTTTCCAGAAATGTAGGGTTATATTATGTAGTGAAACAATCCATATTGCCTTGAATATGTTAAACTATAGATCTGATATCAGCATATGTTGACCTAATTTGGAAATGTAAGTCAAACCAGAGCAACAATAAACAAAAAAAAAGTCAGAACTCTCAGGCTACTGAGAGATGTGCCATCACATCCCCATCTAACCTAATGGTCTCAGTGCCTCAGGAATCAGTCATTCAGTAAGAAAGTGTGAGATTATTAGTTCTCAAACTGTGGGGCCGGAGGTTGAATGGATTTCAGAAGGGCCTAAGTAGGTTCAAATTAGTATGCAGGTAAATTTGTGGGGGATGGGGGAGGGACTTTCCACACCATTTGGCAGGTACCCTGTATCAGCAGTATGTCAGTTTTATTGGAACCAACAAATTGTTCCAATAAAAAAAAACTAATATAAAAACAGAATACGACATGAGATCAACAGCAATAAGAGGATGATTTCAAACAATGAGAAAAAGTGTAATTATTTATACATTGTTTTTTCTTTTTGTTACAGGATAGGACCAATGCAGCTGATTGCTGTCCCCAAACACCAGATGAGATTGAACAGCCACATATTACCGACAGTGACCGTGAGGATTCATCTTCTCTCACTGAAGAGGAGTTTTCTGTGTGTGAAATGGTAATCATTGGTTTAATTCTATCACCAGAAATGGTGTATGACTTTTGTACAAAAAATTAGTGCATGTCTGATTTTACTCTATTATCGTTTACACTGGAAAGTAGTAAAATACTTTGTGCACAACAACATAACATCAATTAAGAACAAGTTAGGCCAATAGTATAAACACCAATAAGCGTCAATGTTCCCATATACCAGAGCTTGCATTATTTAGAATCAATGTAAAGTGCCCGAATGCTGGGAGCTTGCATTATGAACAAAAATGTTATTTCCTGAATGCTGGGAGCTTGCATTATGAACAAAAATGTTATGTTCCTGAATACTGGGAGCTCGCATTATGAACAAAAATGTTATGTGCCTGAATACTGGGAGCTCGCATTACGGAGCATCAGTTTTGGGGTTACACCATTGGTAATTCATGTAAACGGAGCCTCAGTTTTTTGGGTTATGACATTGGTAATTCATGTAAACGGAGCCTCAGTTTTGGAGTTAAGACATTGTTAGTTCATGTAAACATATCAATCTCTTATTACAGTACACTTCATTCTTTTGATAATTCTAAATCATTTCCCGTAACTGCTTCTAAAGATATTGATTAGGGGTTACTATTTATTATGCCTAAAAACCTAAAAAACTTTCATCACCGATATAATTTTGTAAATTCCTAAACCAACTTAAGTTATTTTTAGTAAAATATCACGTTCATTATTGTAAATATCTATTTTATTTCTATGTTTGTTGACTTTTGTGATTTGCAGTACTTGTTTTTGACTTACACTTACCAGTAAATGTAAATAAATATGTTCATTATTGTAAATATCTATTTATTTCTATGTTTGTTGACTTTGCGATTTGCAGTACTTGTTTTTGACTTACACTTACCAGTAAATGTAAATAAATATGTTCATTATGTAAATATCTATTTTTATTTCTGTTTGTTGACTTTGTGATTGCAGTACTTGTTTTTGACTTACACTTACCAGTAAATGTAAATAAATATGTTCATTATTGTAATTATCTATTTTATTTCTATGTTTGTTGACTTTGCGATTTGCAGTACTTGTTTTTGACTTACACTTACCAGTAAATGGAAAACTTACTTCACTTAAAACTGATTCTGATTCTTTTTTACATGGCAACAAGTCGGGCAATGAGCTGAGAATGCTTAAGAAATCCACTGAAAGATATAGCCTTTGTACCACCACCAGTATGACTGTGTATGAATGAATGGAACCTGGAACCCTGTAAAGCGTCTTTGAGTGCCTTGAAAAGCGCTATATAAATCCAATCCATTATTATTATTATTATTATAGTAGAAGTGTGGACCTGTCTTTGTGCTTTTTAAATAAACTATATATATATAGATTGAATACACTAGTACACTATCAAATTGATTGCCATTATTTGCTAACAAAGACGTTGGGAACTGAACAATTCTAAACGTTAGACGTAAACTGTATTGAATTCCAGCTAAAAGCACAGAACTTGAAAATAAAGTATATAGGAAAGTAACAAAAAAAATTCAAATAAATGTGTGCCAGTAGGATAGAAATCAAAGGGCAATAAACTCTCTTTTGTTTGTTTGTCTCTTTTGTTGTTGTCTGGGATAATGTGGTGTTCACTATGCAGACTGGTTTTCTGCCCTAAACTACCTCCATACAGTGAACTTAAAGTACATGTTGTGA
>CM047508.1:3143227-3148851 GCA_026122265.1 Ammodytes dubius | reverse complement strand
TTTTTTGATTACACTTACCATAAATGAAAAAAATATGTTCTTATTGAAATTTTCTATTTTATTTTATGTTTGTTGACTTTGCGATTTGAGTACTTTTTTTTGACTTACTTTTCCTTAAATGTAAATAAATATGTTCATTTTGTAAATTTTTATTTTATTTCTGTTTGTTGACTTTGTGATTTGCAGTACTTGTTTTTGATTACACTTCCAGTAAATGTAAATAAATATTTTTTATTATTGTAATTATCTATTTTATTTCTATTTTGTTGACTTTGCGATTTGCATACTTTTTTTTTGATTACACTTACCAGTAAATGGAAAACTTACTTCACTTAAAACTGATTCTGATTTTTTTTTTACAGGCAACAAGTCGGGCAATGAGCTGAGAATGCTTAAGAAATCCATGAAAATATAGCCTTTGTACCACCACCAGTAGACTGTGTATAAGAATGGAACCTGGAACCCTGTAAAGCTCTTTAGTGGCCTTAAAAAAGCGCTAAAATAAACCCAAATCCATTATTATTATTTTTTATTATAGTAAAAGTGTGGACCTGTCTTTGTGCTTTTTAAATAAACATATATATATAATTGAATACACTATACACTATCAAATTATTGCCATTATTTGCTAACAAAGACGTTGGGAACTGAACAATTCAAACTTTAGACGTAAACTGTATTGAAATTCCAGCTAAAAGCACAGAACTTGAAAAAAGTATAAGGAAAGTAAAAAAAAAAAATTCAAATAAATTTTTGGGCCAGTAGGATAGAAATAAAAGGGCAATAAACCTCTTTTGTTTGTTTGTCTCTTTTGTTGTTGTCTGGGATAATGTGGGGGTTCACTTCAGATGGTTTTCTCCCCTAAACTACCTCCATACAGTGAACATAAAGTACATGTTGTAGGGAATTTTCAGTCTTTAGTAGGTTAATATTAAGGTAGAGATGTATAGTACATTTATGCCTGTCTTGTGTGTTTGTCTATATCTCAGACACTGGGTTTCAGCCTGGTGACACGGTAAGACACTTAGGTCAGTTGTATAGATAAAGTCTCATCCCCTTTAGACTCCAAATGTTATGGTTCACTGTGTTTCACTCGAACCAAAACAGGTACGCTTGGTGCCCGAGCCAGGGAGGTTAGAGAAGCACAAGGTTAACACAAACTCTCAGGAAGTGTCTGTCAGAATTAAGTGCAAGTCACCCGATTGCAGTCCGGTTCTCCTTGGCCAAGTCTGTAATAAATATTGCTTCATAATTCATCCAGTATAGCCACTACAAAAAATACACTGCACCTCTAATGTTATTCCAAAGTGTCTATTACATATTGTTAAAAATCACAGCAACCAGCAACAGATACTTGCTGTCAGCAGACCAAAAAATATTAAAACATGTTAACTCTACAAATCAGTTCAAATTATATTTTGTGTTATAACTATTCTCAATTCATTGAGATTATTTTCATAGGTATTAATGAAACTGCCAAAGTATTGTTTCTGCCCATGATGGGTGGAATATCAATTTTCATCCTAACCAAGGGAACTTGTGTCAATTAGTGCCAACTAAATGGGGGCTCCTGTCATTCCTACGAGTAGGACTGAAGGGTCAATATGTATAACAAAACAGACATTTAAGACTACATTTATATTATATTTCCCTTAAGAATGATCCATTTTTGCATATTTAAAAAGCATATTTTCACCATTTTAAAAAAAAAAGCAGTGTTTGATTTTTCCACAATGTGCATTTACATATTGTTTTAAAAAACACAGCACCCAGCAACAGATACTTGCTGTCAGCAACCAAATATTATTAAAACATTTAATCTCTACAAATCAGTTCAAATTATATGTTTTGTTATAACTATTCTCAAATTCAGTTTAGATTATTTTCATAGGTATTACTGATCTGCCAAAGTCTTGTTTTATCCATATGGAGTTTTGGGAAAAAATCTTCCACCTAACCAAAGGGAACTTGTGTCAATTATGCCAACAAATGGGGACTCCGTCATCCAAACAATTTAGGATTGTAGGGTCAATATTATAACAAAACAGACATTTAAGACTACATTTATATTATATTCCCCTTTTAAAATGATCCATTTTTCATAATTAAAATGCATATTTTTACCATTTTAAAAGTAATAGCAGTGTTTGATTTATTCCATAATTTTGCATTACTATTGTTAAAAAAACACAGCAACCAGCAACAGATACTTGCTGTCAGCAGACCAAAATATATTAAAACAAGTTAATCCCTAAAATCTGTTCAAATATATGTTGTGTTATAACTATTCTCAAAATCAGTTGAGATTATTTTCATAAGTATTACTGACTGCCAAAGACTTGTTCATAACCATGATGGAGTGTGAATATCATTCCATCCAACCAAGAGGGAACTTGTGTCATTTGTGCCAACTAAAGGGGACTCCTGTCATTCCATACAATTTAGGACTGTAGGGTCAATATGTATAACAAAAAGACATTTAAACACATTTATATTATATTCCCTTAAGAATGATCCAGTTTGCATAATTAAAATGCATATTTTTTACCATTTTAAAAGTAATAGCATGTTTGTTTATTCCAAATGTGCATTACATATTGTTAAAAATCACACAACCAGCAACAGATACTTGCTGTCAGCAGACCAAATATAATTAAAACATGTTAATCTCTAACAAATCATGTTCAAAAGTATATGTTTTGTTAAAAATTTCTCAAATTAAAATTGAGATTATTTTCATATGTAAAATATCTGCCAAAGTCGTGTTCATCCATGATTTGGGGTGTGAATATCATTCCATCCAACCAATAGGAACTGGTCAATTAGTGCCAACTAAAAGGGGACTCCTGTCATTCCATAAAAATTTAGGACTGTAGGGTCAATAGTAAACAAACAGACATTTAAGACTACATTTATATTATATTTCCCTTAAGAATGATCCAGTTTCATAATAAAATGCATATTTTTTAACCATTTTAAAAGTAATAGCAGTGTTTGTTTATTCCAAATGTCATTACATATTGTTAAAAATCACAGCAAACAGCAACAGATACTTGCTCTCAGCAGACCATCATCCAATGTGTCAGCCCTCTGTTCATCAAGTCAGCACCGCTAAATACTTTTTATAAAAGACAATTAAGATTTCACTAGAAATTCAAGTTCATTCAAGTCACTCACATTATTCAAACTGTAATGAGTAAACGTTTGTAATTTGTTTATTGGTGTTTGATGCTGGTGTTTTTTACTCTGTGTGTTCTGATTGACAGTGTGTGTTTGTGTTTTGAGATGTGTGTGAATAGTGTGTTGCTTGGAATGGGTTTTGCAGGTGTTGTGAACTGTTCAGCTCAGGTGACTGTAGTTAGAGTGTTGCACATGTCGCTCCGCTTGTGCCCACTGTCGTTTATCTATCGTAAAAAAACCTTTAAAAAAATATATGTATTAATTATACATATCTATTTTTATACAGTGATCACTTATATAGTGTGCTAGTTTCATAACTCCAATCTCTCAGTCACCCACTCTGCATGTAATCGGCAAATCAACTTTTTTACTTGCTACTTGCTGTCAGCAGACCAGTCAAGAAATGTTTCAGCACACTGTTCATCCAGTCAGCACCACTAAATATGTTTTATAATAGAAAATTAAGAGTTTACTTGAAAGTCCCCTCTCGTATTGTGAAGACTGACAGAAGAAAAAGTAATATGCAATTATGGATAATGCTGGAGTAGCAAATTATAACCGCAAAATAAACTTTAGTGGTTTAATAAATCTTTAGAATGTAACGTTGTGAACACATTCCTTTAAATAAAGATAAGGCTTGGATAAGGAAAATGTTGTTGCTATGTCCCTGATATTAGTGCATCCAACAAGTTACTTCTTATTTGATATTTATTTGCAACAAGTGGCCATGATTATATTCATAGTATTTGTAACATATGTTTAGTTTGTGTTAAAGTTAAAGGTATATAATCTATCTTAAAAAGAAACAAAGGGAGGTAACTGCAGCAGGCAAACACTCATTGAGTGAAACAATAGACACAGACAGCTCCATTGATGCAGTGAATGGAGTCCACTCTTAGATGTCACCCAATGATTCAAGTCCACTGTTAGCAAATTCTTCAAAAAAAAATGTAAAAACACAATTTAAAGTAATATTATGACAGAAGACATTAAAACTAAATATTCTGTTGTGTTTTTTATTTTTTAAATGACCAGAAATAGGTTGCCACACTTGGCTGGTACCAGCGATAGTCCCCTGTTAGTAAGGTCGGTCTGCCTGTGTGTGCGTGCGTGTGTGTGTGTGTGTGGTATGTGTTTGTGTGTGTGCATGTGTGTGTTTGTGTCTCAGTGTGTGTGTGTGTGTGTGTGTGAGAGAGAGAGAGAAAGAGAGAGAATGTGTGTGTGTGTGTGTGCGTGTGTGTGTGTTTTGTATCTCAGTGTGTGTGTGTGTGTGAGAGAGAGAGAAAGAGAGAGAGAGTGTGTGTGTGTGTGTGTGTGAGAGAGAGAGAGAGAGCGAGAGAGTGTGTGTGTGTGTGTGTGAGAGAGAGAGAGTGTGTGTGTGTGTGTGTGTGCGTGTCTTTACGTGTGTGTGTGTGTGTGTGTGTGTGTGATTGTTTTCAGCGTTCAGTATTGTTGTCATTCCGGTGAAAACAGCGCCAAAGCACAAGGCTCCAGTTCTCAGAATATAAAGGCCAAAAATAACCTTCAAGAATAATATACCACAACACAACCACAATCCATTAGCAGCTAGCTCCCACAGGACACACACACACACACACACACCACACACACACACACACACACACACACCACACACACACACACACACACACACACACAACACCACACACACACACACACACACACACACACACACACACACACACACACACACACACACACACACACACACACAAGCAACAATAGCAGACGAGAGGGGCCTGGGTGTTTTACTGCCAATATGAGTGCAATATTAATGCAGTAAGTAGGTGATGCCGCACTACATTACACATAAACACAGTGTGGGCCTCGGGAGGGCTTTGACTTTTTATGTAACACACAGTGAGAGCTGCTTGTCTTGATTAAGAGCGCAGTATGATAACATGGATGGTCACAAACTAGTTGCTTAGATACCTGCATACTTAAAGCCGCACACAACACTGAAATGGCGTCTTGGGCTGTGTACTTAAAGCCCTGCTAACGTCCTACTCATACTAAAAGCCCTACTAACCTCCTACTCATACTAAAATCCCTACTAAACTCCTACTCATACTAAAAGCCCTACTAACGTCCTACTCATACTAAAAGCCCTGCTAACTTCATACTCATACTAAAAAGCCCTACTGACGTCCTACTCATACTAAAAGCCCTGCTAACGTCCTACTCATACTAAAAGCCCTACTAACGTCCTACTCATTCTAAAAGCCCTACTACCGTCCTACTCATACTAAAAGCCCTAGTGACGTCCTACCCCAACTAACCTCCTACTCATACTAAAAGCCCTACTGATGTCCTACTCATACTAAAAGCCCTACTGACCTCCTACTCATACTAAAAGCCCTACTAACATACTATTCATACTAAAAGCCCTGCTAACGTCCTACTCATACTAATTTTGACGTCAA
>CM047508.1:3133227-3135727 GCA_026122265.1 Ammodytes dubius | reverse complement strand
TATATTTAACCTGCAATTTTTATTTTATTTGCTTCTTTTATTCGCTTTTAAATGTTTTATAATGTGTTTTATGTATTCTAATCTTCCCCCTGTAAAGCGTGTGAGAAAGAGAGGAAAAAGAGTGATCATGACACTCGCTCACACTTCCTCCCACAGCAGGAAACTGTTCCCAGTTGGCACATGCACTTTAAGGTTTCTGGCTTCTGTTTCTGTGTGTGTGTGTGTGCGTATGCGTGTGTGTGTGTGTGTGTGTGTGTGTGTGTGTGTGTGTGTGTGTGTGTGTGTGTGTGTGTATGTGTGTGCATGTGTGTGTGACTGTGGTGTGTGTGTGTGTGTGTGTGTGTGTGTGTCGGTTCATGTCACATGTGAAGTTTATGTTAACACCTCACACACTGCATCCTGTCTCCTTGGATGTCCTCTCTCTCTTTCTCCCTCTCTCTCTCTCTCTCCCTATCTCCCTCTCTCTCTCCCCCCCAACAATTTATCTTCTCTTTCTCCCGCCTCCCCCATTTCTCTCCCTCTTTTCCCTTAATTTTTCCATGTATTCCCTCCCTTTCTTTCTCTCTCCGTCCCTCGTCTGTTTACATGTCTTTTTCTTTCTTTTTTGCCTTATTCAGCTTCAGTGACACAGAAAATTACAACTGGACCACATAAACACACACACACACACACACACACACACACACACATACACACACACACACACACACGCACACACACACACACACACACACAGGGACAAACACGCACACACCAAATAAACACATCAACGCTTGAAGGGATATCTCACGTTTGCTCTTCCTTTTTTTCCTGGAAGAGAATAAAAGCGAAATGACACACACACACACACACACACACAACACACACACACACACACACACACACACACACACACACACACACACACACACACACACACACACACAGCCTAAATACCTTCATATCCTTTAACCAATTTAAACAAACTATCTTAAATCTGCCAAACTCTACCTGTAACTGTTTTAATTAGGCTATATTGTACTTTCACCCATTTAATTTTAATTGCTGCCACTCTTCATCACAGTGTAAATGTTTCAATTGTTTTTTTCTCTTCACCTGTTGTTGTGTATTTGATGTATTTGCATTGAATATTGTTTATGTATTGTTGTTTTTCCTTTGAATTTGTTTTGAACTCGACGTCATTGAAAATGAGGGTCACCCCTCAATTGGTCTCTCGAGGATAAATAAAAGTTAAATGAAAAAATGAAAAAAATGTTGTTACTGACCTGTTTGACACACACACACACACAGACCCACCCACAACCCCCCCCCCCCCCCCCCCCCCACACACACACACTCCCCCCCCCCACACACACACACAGCCTGTCTTTACTGACCTGTTTGACGCGGTCGGGTTGACGGTGGTCTGCGGCTGCATGATGGAGACGGGCTCAGTCTTCTGGGTGCTCTGCGGCATCTCTCTCACCTTCTCCGCTATGAAGTCATGCACGCCATTCAGAGCCTCCACCGTGCCCTGGATGAGGCACACGCGCTCTGTGGTGCCTAGAGATAAAGAAGAGAGACAGACAGGTCAGTGAATGATGTTTTTTTTTTTGTCATATTACACACTGCACCTTTAAAGGTGCAGTGTGTAATATGACATCATCAAGAAAGTTCTACAAAGTTCTAGAATGCAACGCTCCCTGGGTAACCCCAACCCTTTTGAATAATAACAGAAGCTACAGTGGCCTTCAAGGACAAGAACAATTCTAAATTTTAAACAACGCACCTGATGACATTCCAACTATGACACTTTCAAGATGGCGGCACTAGGCCTTGGTCCAAGATATGCAGAAATATGGACATATATGAGACTCTTTCTAAGGGAAAAAATAATAATTAAAAAAATTCAGCTATTATGCACTAAATGAAATGTACTTATGGATATTATAATTACTTTCTACAAAATCTGCAAGGAAATAAAACCCAAAATTCTACACACTGCAGGTTTAAGGTAAATAAAAAATAAAACCATTAGTGAGGAAGGTGATATTTATAGGGGAAAGATAATTGTAAACTTGTAATTACATGTTAGAATATACACTTAAAAAATGTCAATGAAAAGGTTTGTGCAGAGAAGAGATGTACAGGTGGAGTAAGTGATTCTGGAGAACGCTATAGTTTATCAAAATCAGATCATATCTCCTCACGATCCGCTACCTGTCTGTACTGTGTGCGCTCAAACACATCTGGTGTTACATACATACACAGCCTAGTCTCTGTAAACTGGTGTGTGAACAAAGGGTATGTCAACAACCCTGACCAGTGCAAGACTTACAGATAAAACAGAGGAAAGACAGAGAGGCCAGAGATGTAAATGAAGACTGTAAAAGCTGTTTTCTTCACCTCACACATTCAGGGAACACCAGTTCATATTTCCACTCTGCATCTTCTTCTCAACTTATCAGAAACACACACACACACACACACACAAACACACGCAGAGACACACACACACACA
>CM047508.1:3118227-3120727 GCA_026122265.1 Ammodytes dubius | reverse complement strand
ACACACACACACACACACACACACACACACACACACACAGTCATTCACAGCTGGCAGCACACTTACAAAGAACAAAACAGAGAGAGAAGAGTTAGAGCAAGCTGGGCAGCTGAGTGGTGAGAGAGGACGTTGGGTGACGCAGAAGGGGAGAGAGAGAAAGAGAGAGGAGAGAGGAGAGAGGAGGGAGGGAGAGAGAGGAGGAGAGGGAGAGAGGAGAGAGGGAGAGAGGGGAGAGGGAGAGAGAGAGAGGGAGAGAGGGGAGGAGAGGGAGAGAGGGAGAGGAGAGAGAGTGAGATGTAATGAGAGGAGGGAAGGAGTGAGGGAGAGTGGACGAGGAGAGAGAGAGAGAGGAGAGGGAGAGAGAGGAGAGAGGGAGGAGAGGAGAGAGAGAGGAGAGGGGAGATGAGAGAGAGGGAGAGAGAGAGATGGGAGAGAGAGAGGAAAGGAGGGAGAGGGACAAGTGAGAGAGAGAGGAAGGGAGAGAGAAGGAGAGGAGAGAGAGAGTGAGAAAGGAGAGAGAGAGAGAGAGAGAGAGGAGAGAGAAAGGGAGAGAGAGGAAGAGGAGAGAGAAGAGAGAGAAAGAGGAGAGAGAGAGAGAGAGAAGAGAGAGGAGAGAGAGAGAGAGAGAGGAGAGAGAGAGAGAGAGAGGAGAAGAGAGAAGAGAGAGGAGACTAGAGAGAGGGAGGGAGAGAGAGAGAAACTAGAGAGGGAGAGAGAGAGAAGAGATGGAGGTAGAGAGAGAACTAGAGAGGGAAGGAGAGAAATTGGGTCAGTGAGATGGGAGGGAGAGGGAATGGAGAGATTGATCAATACACCTAAAGAAAGGAAATAAAGAAGGAAGAATGAATCAGTTTGTGTTTCAGCGCTGCAGCTTAAAGTGGATCAAAATGTGATGGTTGCATTGTACCAGGCTGGACATAGTAACAAGCCTCTCATCTCTCCCTCTCTCTCTCTCTCTCTCTCCCTCCTCTCTCTCTCTTCTCCTCTCTCTCTCTCTCTCCTCTTCTCTCTCTCTCTCTCTCTCCTTCCTTCCTCCTCTCTCTCTCTCTTCTCTCCTCTTCCCCTCTCTCTCTCTCCCCCCAGGCCCAAAGGAGAGAAGAGAGAGAGAGGGGAGGGGAGAGAGAGAGAGGGAGAGAGAGGAGAGAGGAGAGGGGGAGGGAGGAAGGAGAGAGAAGAGAGAGAGGAGAGAGAAAGAGAGAGAGAGGAGAGAGAGAGAGAGAGAGAGAGGGGGGGAGAGAGGGGAGAGGAGAGAGAGAGAGGAGAGAGAGAGAGAGAGAGGGGAGAGAGAGAGAGAGAGAGAGAGAGAGAGGAGAGAGAGAGAGAGGAGAGAGAGAGAGGGGAGAGAAGAGAGAGAGAGAGAGGAAGAGAGAGAGAGGAGAGAGAGGAAGAGAGGAGAGAGAGAGAGAGAACACACACTCTCCCACTGACAGCCACGGAGTCTCCACCAGACAAAATCATGGTCAATTAGGAAAAACGTATTAAACCGGGAGGTACGTTGGTCAGTGTGGGCCCCCAAGGCGCCTGCTTTTTTACTGCTCGTTATAAAACTTAATAAACTTTAAAAACAACAAAATAAGGAAAAAAAAAAAAAGTGTTTCCGCTGTGTCTCGGTAGAATTAGGTGCAAACTGTTTTTTTTTTTTTTTTTTTTTTTATAGAGAATTTGGAAGACAGAATGTGAAGCAATCAGCAAAGCGAAAGAAGTATGAGCACACGACTATCTAGCGAGATTTAAAGGATAGTACTACACATACGGAGAGAGAGGGAGAGAGAGAGAGGGAGAGAGACGGAGAGAGAGAGAGAGGGAGAGAGAGGGAGAGGATAGAATCTTGTTGTAAACCATGCACCACACTACTATGAAAACAATCACCACACGCTAGCACAAAGCTATGAGCACACACTATCTAGCAGAATTTAAAGGAATACTTACACCCATACAGAACGGCGTTCTATCATTTATAAAATCACTATTATAATTATAATGAATGAGGTTTTTCTTCCAACCTCAGTCTTCCCTTGGCCCAGCTGTCCTGTTAATCCTAACCCAAAATTTTTACTAGTGTGATGTCACACATGGGAAAAAGTAGGGTTTGAACAGTGAGACCATAAAACACTCTTTCTGCTTTTCTCAGGCTAGGATGAACCGATTTCTAAAATGTTTGCACATTTATACTACATAGGATCTCAGAGTTCAATACACCTTCACATTTCACCGGGAAGTCGGTCTTTAAGGATAAAAATATGAAACGTATGCACACATTACACAAGACCCTAAAAGTACCAAGAGGTGACACAAAGAATACAAAGTAAAACCCCCCAAAGAGCTTATCAGTAGTGCACAAAACATTGCTAAAAAAAAAACACAAAGGAAAGATTACTGCCGAGTATTGTGGTACCAATACAACTCAAAAAAAGTACCGCAATAAACCTGCGACTTTCACAAAAGACCAGTTTCACAATGCGTAATTAAATCAGAGTAAGGGCTCTTACTTTTATGCTTA
>CM047508.1:3105727-3108227 GCA_026122265.1 Ammodytes dubius | reverse complement strand
CGTAGCCTGTGAAAGTGAAAACTGTGCAAAGCCTCTCTCTCTCACACTCACACACACACACACTCACCACACACACACACACACACACACACACACACACACAGACACACACACACACACACACACACACACACACACACACACACACACACACACACACACACACACACACACACACACACACACACACACACACACACACACCCCACACACACACACACACATATATAAACACACACACACACACACACCACACATACACACACACACACACACACACACACACACACCAATACATCCTCAACTATGCCTGAACTCAGTCGGGGTGTTCCTCCATGCACTGTGAGTTAAAAACCACACGAGAATTCACTCAATAAATCTATAAATCCACGTTTGGAAAAAGCAAATGAAGCTCTGTGGGCCGAGGAGGAAGCCTGGTACTCTAACTGTAACCCTAAACCCAACACACACACTGTGGATGACTTGATTAACCAGATAGCAATAGCACAGGGGGTCCGGTTAGTCATTTTACACACAGTTTATACGCAGGCAGACACAGACACTGTCCAACCCTACAACTGTAGGGTTGGACAGTGAGACCATATAAACACTCATTCTGCCTTTTCTCAGGCTAGGATGAACCGATTTCTCAATGTGATCCTATTGTGATACTATTTCACTATATATCAATAAGTCTATACAATTTGCATTTATTTATTGAAAATATTACTTATCTTATTTGACCTAAATTTATCCTTTTGTTATTATTATAGTAATAACATAGTCTTGGGTCAGAGACGGACGTAATTTCGAGTCCGGCACATATTTTGGAATTGACATAAAGCTGACTTTGACTTTGACTTTGACTTTGACTTTTAAATAGTTAAATTCTAATACTAAATTCTTTTTTCGACCACACCAACAATCAGTTGCACTTTTGAGTCTATGAATTGGGGCGACTGTGGCTCAGGTGGTAGAGCGGGTCGGCTGATGATCAAAGGGTTGGAGGTTCGATCCCCGCCCTGCCACTTCTGTCATAGTTGTTGTGTCCTTGGGCAAGGACACTTCACCCACCTTGGCCCGTGTGAATGTCGATAGTTAGCCTGCTATCGGTGTATGAATGTGTGTGTGAATGGTAACGTGTAAATGGGAACAGGTCTCCCTTGCAAAAGAGTCTTCGGACTCAATGGGATTTACCTGTAGAAATAAAGGTTAAAAAAAATAAAAATTACTTTAGGCTGAACGTGTATAATTCCCTTTTTCCCAAAACAAAGTATCAAATCCGGTTGGAGTAAGCGAGTGAATCAGTCCTGTTCAACATTTTTTTATTTTTTTATTTTTTTTTCAACCTTTATTTATACAGGTAAATCCCATTGAGACCGAAGACTCTTTTGCAAGGGAGACCTGTTTTCCTTTCCCACGTTACCATTCACACACACATTCATACACCGATAGCAGGCTAACTATCGACATTCACATGAGGCAAGGTGGGTGAAGTGTCTTGCCCAAGGACACAACAACCATGACACAGGTGGCAGGGCGGGGATCGAACCTCCAACCCTTTGATCATCGGCCGACCCGCTCTACCAACTGAGCCACAGTCGCCCCAACTATCTTTCAGTGAGAGAGCACATGAGACGTCAGGTGTTTCTCAGATTCTGTAAACTGGAGCTGAACAGACAAAGTGAAACACACACACACACACACACACACACACACACACACACACACACACACACACACACACACACACACACACACACACCCTGCAGAGACACTGCTGTGCCAGGTCCCTGTGTGTCCCACATACACACAGCTGAGGGAAACACACAACATATCAATAGGAATTGTACCCACTGTAAGCCGCTACAGTGCAAACACAACCCCAGTGAGAGTATTATACGTGTGTGTGTATGTGTGTGTGTGTGTGTGTGTGTGTGTGTGTGTGTGTGTGTGTGTGTGTGTGTGTGTGTGTGTGTGTGTGTGTGTGTGTGTGTGTGAGATGGACACGTCTGCAATTAGAGGTAAACAACTGTCTGATAGATATAGAGCAGATAGATCAGATAGAAGTAGCCCTGTGCACTGCTCTCTCTCTCTCTCTCTTCTCTCTCTCGCCTCTTGTCTCTCCTCCATCCCTCTCTCCCTCCATCCCCCCCTCTCTCTCTCCCTCTCTCTCTCTCCTCTCTCTCTCTCTCTCTCCTCTCTCCCTCTCTCTCTCTCTCTCCCCTCTCTCTCTCTCCCCTCTCTCTCTCTCCTCCCTCTCTCTCTCTCTCTCCCTCAGTGCTGTGTGTAAGTAGGCGGAAGAAAGTGGCAATTAGCAATCAGCTAAAACACTAATTAGGTCTCTCTATCTCTATAACTCGCTCTTACAAAGTATCGTGCGGTGAGAATGGCATTCAATATGTGTGTGTGTGGTTGTGTCTGTGTGGTCTCTGTATGTCTTATGTGTGTGTGTGTGCAGTGTGTAAATGTGTGTGTGTGTGTGTGTTGATGTGTATGT
>CM047508.1:3095727-3098227 GCA_026122265.1 Ammodytes dubius | reverse complement strand
ATTCAGCTCCTCCTCCTCCTGCCCTCTCCTTTCTCCCTTTATGTCACTCTCTCTTTCTCTCTTTCTCTCCCACCCTCCCTCCTCCCTCCCTCCCTCCATCCCCCTCTCTCTCTCCCTCCCTCCCTCCCTCCCTCCCCTCTCTCTACAATATGTGCTGACTGGGACTTTCATGCTGTCACACACATTCTTACACAGCTGGAATCGCGGCACAAACACACACACACACACACACACACACACACACACACACACACTCACACACACACACACTCACACACACACACACACACACACACACACACACACACACACTCACACAGCAACAAATGACAAACTTCACCGACATTATCAGCAGTTCTTTTCTCTGTCTACTGAACCAGACTTTGAAAAAGAAAATTGCTTCAGTCATTCATTGCTATTTGTTTTAACCTTTATTTATACAGGGAAATCCCATTGAGACCGAAGACTCTTTTGCAAGGGAGACCTGTTTTCCTTTCCCACGTTACCATTCACACACCGATAGCAGGCTAACTATCGACATTCACACGAGGCAAGGTGGGTGAAGTGTCTCGCCAAGGACACAACAACTGTGACACAGGTGGCAGGGCGGGGATCGAACCTCCAACCCTTTGATCATCGGCCGACCCGCTCTACCAACTGAGCCACAGTCGCCCAAATGACGAGATTAAATCGCATTCGTGAAACATAAATTATCTCGTGGGAATATTGGCCATAGGACATAACAATGGCTGGGAAGGAATATTTTCATCTCGGCCAAAGTGAAAAAATATACAGTAAAACCTTATGAGAAATTACATTGTGATGGCAACAATGTATTAAAAAAATATATTTGCCTGATGCCTGATTAAAGACAGAAAGAGTGCTTTATGGTCTCACTGTCTAACCTTACATTTTCCCATGTGTGACATCACGCATGGGAAAATGAAGGGTTAGGATTAACAGGACAGCTGGACCAAGG
Source organism: Ammodytes dubius (assembly GCA_026122265.1). Classification (NCBI taxonomy): domain Eukaryota; kingdom Metazoa; phylum Chordata; class Actinopteri; order Uranoscopiformes; family Ammodytidae; genus Ammodytes; species Ammodytes dubius. The sequence goes on along the minus strand of CM047508.1, from coordinate 3,097,248 downwards.
GAAGAATTAGGGAAGATTAAGGGAAGAAAAACTTCATTCATTATATTATAATAGTGATTTTTATAATGATAGAACGCCGGCTCCGTATGGGTGAAGTATTCCTTTACGGTCTGCTGACCCAAACGTTGCCTAACTTCAGATAAATTATTATCAGCGGGAAACGGGACAGTGTGCGGGGAGTTTTTTTCCACCAAATAAAAATAAAAATTAAAAGTAAAACTCAGTGACCAACTCTGCACATTAGCTTTCGGAAGCCCCAAATCATTTTCCACGTCTGGATGGGGATCAAGTGAAAGGCTGCAGAATGAATTTAACAGTAACACACACACACACACACACACACACACACACACACACACACACACACACACACACACACACACACACACACACACACACACACACACACATACTTCAATCAGGACTCCAGCTGCCTGTGATCTGAGTGTGTTTTAGCGTGTCGGTGCTAAAAGGCCTCGGCTAAAGCCTGGGACTAGTGGTGGCTAGCTGCCCCAGAGAGATGCAGCTCAGTTGGGGCAAGGCGGACGAGGGAAGGGGCCTTCACAAGTGACTCTGCAGTCTGAGAGGCTATACAGGGCGCCATGCTGCAGTGAGTGAGTGGCAGGTGGAATCTATTTAACTCTCACTCTCTCTCTCTCACACACACACACACACATGCACGCACGCACGCACGACAGCATACGCAACACACACACACACCACACACACAAACACACACACACACAACAGAATATATACACAAACACACACACAAACACACACACACACACACACACACACTCTCTGACTTGAGCTTTGCGGGGGAAGGCTATACATGTTTCTCTCCTGCTCCTCTTCACACTAACATAAACAAGCCAAAGCTAGCGGGGACATCTTTAGTACGACATCACTGTTTGTTTTTAAATTGTTTATTTGAGTCGGGGGTGGCAGGGAGGAGAGGACATTTGCTGTTGTTGCAATTTTGAAAATAAATAAATAAATAAAAAGGACTGTTGCTTTTGCTTTGCTTCTGCTGACTTGAGAATGCTTCAGTGCATTTATAGCTGTGGACACAAGCTGCTTCTACAGGCCCAAGATGAGACAAACGTTGTAGAGAAAAAAATAGAAAAACACTTTCTTTAAGTGCAACAGAGGAATTCCTTTGTTTGTTACACACACACAGCACAACCACACACCACACACACACACACACACCGGAACTCTTTTTCAAGGCAGATCTGTTCCCATCTACACAAACATCATACACCATGGCAGGTAACTATTGACATTCACACAGGCAAGGTGGGTGAAGTGTCTTGCCAAAGGACACAACAACCATGACACAGGTGGCAGGGCGGGATCAAACCTCCAACCCTTTGATCATCGGCCGACCCGCTCTACCACCTGAGCCACAGTCGCCCCCAAACAGTTGCCTTTCCAATCGGAGCATCTTTGTACAATCATGATTAACTATTACTGCTCGCGTTCCATACAATGTCATAGTTAAACTTTGGTTGTAAA
>CM047508.1:3065727-3073227 GCA_026122265.1 Ammodytes dubius | reverse complement strand
ACACAGGTCTCTATCTATCTATAACAGTATGCACAGTTCCTAACACAGGCCTCCCAGTCATTCAGCTTTGCGGTTATTTTGCCAGTTAAAATGTTGAGTATCCCGCTTGTTTTTATCCAATCAGGAGACAGAGTGCTATAAAGAGGCGGGGTCTCTGTGCCCGTGAACGATGACTCGCTGCTCTCCATCGCGGCACTATCTGATGAAGACGGCTGTGTGTGTGTGTGTGTGTTCATGTGGTGGTGACGTACAGGGCCGCCTTTATGCACGGGCTTACCTGGGCTGAAGCCCCAGGGCCTACGAAGATCAGGGGCCTCTCCAAAAAAAAAAAAAAAAAAAAAATTTTTTTTTTTTTTTTTTTTTACTGTGTCAATATAGGCCCCTGATCTAAGAAGGCCACGAACATTGTCATTTAAAACAATAAATTATTGACTGGCTCATGATAGACCCCTAATCTTCGTAGGGGGGGCTAACGGAGATCAGGGGCCCATCATGAACCAGTAAAGAAAAAGGGAAAAAAAATCACATTATTTTTGGCCTATGAAGATCAAGGGGCCTATCATTCACCAGTACATTTTTGTTTAATTAACATTGTTCGGGGCAACGCAGATCAAGGGCCTATATTGAGTTGAGCCATTAAAAACAAAACAAAGAATTCAAAGAGAGAAGTAGCTTTAGGATAAGGGATTATTTTAAAAAAATGGAATGCTGAATGACTGGATTTTTTTAAACCTGTATATTTTTGTTTCTGCTTTTTGGTATTTCTGTGTCTCCAAATGATTCCAGAAAATAGCTCACATAGGACACAGTTGATTTAGCCTTAGTTTTCTTCTCAAAGTGCACCAGATTGATGCATTTTACTTTAAAAGGTTAAATTTTTTCTTCCGGGGGGGCATGCCCCCGGACCCCCCTAGAAGGTCCTGGGTCCCCACCGTGGTCTCCTCAATAACTTGAAAAAACACTGTAACCAAGCATGTGTGTCTGGTTATTAAAAGTCATTAGACCAGGAAGGGGTTTAAGTACATGCATGGACATATAAAGAAATGGACACCGTATTGAAAAATGGCGCCCATTCATTCCTATGAAAGCTTCTCATTGGCGCAGAGAAGCAACAAGGAAGCTGCCATATTGCTTTCATGAGAGCCCTGGCACCATGCTCCTCCTCCCTCGAAAACAAACTGAAAGCCGTTAAAAGCCGTTGGGCTAATAAAACGCTTGATGTGGCGTTTTGAAATGAAAACACTTCAGTTGTAATAGTATATGGTCTAAAGATAAGTTTGAGCCTATGATTGATATCCAGAAAAATTTTGCGGCGACACAATCTTGTTCGCCGCTTGTATTGGTGTGGACGGGAAAATCTGCCTAAAGGGCTTTCATGAAAATGAGCTCCCATTCACAGCATGCAGTACTAATGGGTTGGCCACTAGTCCATGCTGGCTGCTCGGAGAAGGCAGCATCCTGGGGGCCTGAGTACATGTTACCTTAAGAGTATTTGTATTTCATCAATAGAGATATTGTGGTGTAGACAAACGTGGCTTTAACGCATCTGTATTGTAAGACCGCCGCCCGGGGGGGGCCTACGAAACCTCTCAGCCCCGGGGCCTAGTGGCAGGTAAAGGCAGCCCTGGTGACGTAGGGGTGTGTGTGTGTGTGTGTGTGTGTGTTCATGTGGTGGTGACGTAGGGGTGTGTGTGTGTGTGTGTGTGTGTGTTCATGTGGTGGTGACGTAGGGGTGTGTGTATGTGTGTGTGTATGTGTGTTCATGTGGTGGTGACGTAGGGGTGTGTGTATGTGTGTGTGTTCATGTGGTGGTGATGTAGGGGTGTGTGTGTGTGTGTGTGTGTTCATGTGGTGGTGACGTAGGGACGAGGGAGGGGACTGCTAACTGCTAGTCACTGACAGGAAGTTAGCTAAAAGCACCAAATCGCTTACTGCTCCTTTAACTGTAGTGTATCAAGGGGAGGTGTGTCTTTTAGTTGTTATGGAATTCAAAAACCTGCCTGTTACAACTGAAGCTGACAGGGCAACGAACAAGGCACCTTTCAATCATACTTAGGGAAGATTCAGACCTGTAGCAAGGCCGCTCTGAATATGTGTGTGTGTGTGTGTGTGTGTGCGTGTGTGTGCGTGTTAGTGTGTGTGCGTATGTGTGTGTGTGTGTGTGCGTGTGATGTGTGTGTGTGCGTGTGTGTGTGTTAGTGTGTGTGTGCGTGTGTGTTAGTGTGTGTGTGCGTGTTAGTGTGTGTTTGTGTGTGTGAACCTGTAACCGTTTGACTGAACCTCACAGGCCACTGTAGTTATCTTCCTCCCACTGACATGCTGCTGCACAGAATCACACAAAATAACAGAGATATGGAGGCGTCGGGCTTAATCAGCAGATATGTGTGTGTGTGTGTGTGTGTGTGTGTGTGTGTCTGTGTGTGTGTAACGACTAGAACGATAAGAACAAATCCCTTCCCATTACAAAACTGATATCCCTTAATTTCCATGGTGATGTTATAAGCAAGCAATGGGCCAACACAAGCATAGCATAACCTCACACCCACTTCCTCATGCACACACACACACACACACACACACACACACACACACACACACGCACGCACACACACACCACACACTCCACATTCCTCTTTGGGCTGTTTCAGTTAAATCCCAGAGTTTGTTTTGAAAGGGGTCAAATTGAAAATCAGACGGCTAATTAAAATAACCCACGATTCTCCCGGTTTTGGAAAATGCTTATGGTTAACGTTTTGGTTATATATCTTTATATATTAACTTTTTTATAATATAAATATTGAAGTGTCAATCCCACCAGTTTTGAAAAACATGTAAATGGGGAGACAGAGAGAGAGAGAGAGAGAGACAGAGAGAGACAGAGAGAGAGAAAGAGAGAGAGGGGGGGATGACCTGCAGTAAAGGTCCATGGGTTGAATTTGAACCCGCGACCACTGCAACGAAGGCCGGAGCCAATATGGTACACGCTCTATCCACTACGCCACCGGAGCGCCCCAAAGAATTACAACTTTAAAGAAAGAAATCCATAATCTGTTCAGCACTTGAGTCAGCAATAATATATTTTAAAAAGTAGATTTTATCATTTCATATGATATAAAAAAGAAACTATTAACCTTCCCCACATGTTTTGCAGAGCTATGTCTCTTTTTTTTTTAAGATTATTTTTTGGGCATTTTCAAGCTTTATTAGATAGTATAGAGTTGGAAATGGGTAGACAGAGAGAGAGAGAGAGAGAGAGAGAGAGAGAGAGAGAGAGAGAGAGAGAGAGAGAGAGGGATGACCTGCAGTAAAGCTCAATGTGTCAGGGTCTCAGGAAAATGACAGACAAGAACCCAAATGCAAGACACATGAACGTTTCAGGATCAGAAACACTTTTAATCGGATGCCAAAACCAGGTAGACAAATGATGCAGTAACAATACCGGAAGGAGCAGGCAAGGGGGAAGTCCAAAGTCCAGAATGCAGAGCAAAACACAAACAGGCAGGCAGGATCAATATGCAGGATAATGTCCGGAAGCTGGAGAGCTTGGTAAGGACGCTATGGTAGGACATCTAACAATCTGGCAATGACTGAGGGGAATGGGGTGGAATAAATACTGAGGCTGATTGACTAATGAGGAGCAGGTGAGCGTGGGGCAGGCCAGGTGAATGTAATTTAACCAGGAGTGCAGAGCAGGAGGGAGTGGCCGGGTCTGAAGTGACATGAGTGAAAGTAAACTAGGAAAACAGACATATGAAAACAAACTATATACTGGCTGAAGTCATGACACAATGGGTCGGATTTGAACCCGCGACCACTGCAACTAAGGCCGTAGCTGATATGGTACGCGCTCTATCCACTACACCACCGGAGCGCCCCAAGAAACCCATTTAATAATCTAATAACAGTCTTCCCCACACTGAGTTTCTAACATGGTTGTGCGGTGTTATGTCTCTTTAAAGTCCCACTGATTACCCATGCCTCAGCCTCCCCCTCCCTGTGAAGCAGCAGTCTTCATATTTGATCATCCAGGACACATAGGCTCAGGAGGCATGATTAAAATAGGATTAATATCACACAGGGCCACACTTCCTTACAAGGGCGAGGTGTGTGTGTGTGTGTGCGTGTGTGTGGTGTGTGTGCGTGTGCGTGTGCGTGTGTGTGTGTGTGTGTGTGTGTGTGTGTGTGTGTGTGTGTGTGTGTGTGTGTGTGTGTGCGTGTGTGTGTGTGGTGTGCTGTGTGTGTGTGTGTATGCGTGTGTGTGTGTATGCTGTGCGTGTGTGTGTGTGTGTGTGTGTGTGCGTGTGTGTGGGCGAGGCACCTTCTAACACTCTTCTCTGTCTGCTACGTGAGGCTAACACTGAACTGTGCAAATATATATACTGTATGAGTACAAAATATTACAATATTCTATTTTTTATTATGAGATATTAAAGATGTACGGCCCTATGTAAGGCAAGGCAAGGCAAGTTTAGTTCTATAGCACAATTCAGACACAAGGCCATTCAAAGTGCTTTACAGGGGCATGAAATACATACTTTACTTTGTAATCACACTGAATACTGAATATGATTAAATGTATTCAATAGCTATAACTGTTGCTATAACCCAGTAAAATGATTTAACAGCTGCGACTAAACAACAGTGTTTGTGACACCTCGCTATAAATAAATCTAATAAGTGAAAAGGCCCTGAACACCCACACAGGTGCTTTCAGTTATTCTAGATAATCAGGCTTCTGCTCAAGGTGGTGAATTAGGTTGCGTTCCGAATCGCATACTTTCTACTACATAGTATGTAGAAAAAAGATTTAGGATGTCCCAATTCTTGTGGCCAGATTTAGGATGGTTAGAACTACCCGGATGTCCTACTTCATGCGGCCAAGATTGTTAGTGTTGAAAAGTGCATCCTATTTGGGCGATTCTGACCCACAATCCAGTGCGCACGTGAAGTGACGTAACATCGACGAAGCCTCCATATGAAAACAAACGGGGACGCCCCGGATATAAAAGCAAGAGGCAAGATCAAGGCCCAATGTTATGATGAAATAAGAGAGAAAAGTATGTCCCAATAGTATGCCTACTGCATCCTAACTAGATTCTTTTTATCGTCAGATGTAGTATGTAGAATAGAAAAAAGAAAGAGTATGCGATTCGGAACGCAACCATAGTATAATTTGGCAAAGGATGCTGGGAGTTTGGTAATGTCTCTAAGGGTCTGTGCAACTAAAATATCCATCATAACGCCTGAACAAGTATGGAAGTGCTGGGTGGGAAGGGTGGGGCACTTTTGTTTAGAGGGGGAGGGGGGGGGGGGTATTACTCAGCAATGCTCTTTTTGCTACTTGTTTTTGTTGAGTACTGTCTTACTTCCTGCAAAATGTAACTTGCTTGATCCTCCCATAAAAATATGTATTAAAGTGCAGTGTGTAGAATTTTGGGTTTTATTTCCTAGCAGATTTTGTAGAAAGTAATTATAATATCCATAAGTACATTTAATTTAGTGCATACTAGCTGAAAAAAAAGTTTTGAATTCTTTTTTTTTCCCTTAGAAAGGGTCTCATATATGTCCATATTTCTGCATATTTTGGACCAAGGCCTAGTGCCGCCATCTTGAAAGTGTCATAGTTGGAATGTCATCAGGTGCATTGTTTAACATTTAGAATTGTTCTTGTCCTTGAAGGCCACTGTAGCTTCTGTTATTATTCGAAAGGATTGGGGTTACCCAGGGAGTGTTGCATTCTAGAACTTTGTAGAACTTTCTTGATGATGTCATATTACTGCACTGCACCTTTAAGTGCAGAGTGTAATATGACATCATCAACAAAGTTCTAGAATGCAACGCTCCCTGGGTAACCCACCCCAATAAAAAAGACAATTAATAAATGTATGTATAGTTTTTAAAGTATGTCAGTGCCACAGAGAGAAAGGTAGATTATAATAAACAACATGGAAGGCATTTATAAAAACGAGTATACAGACCAAACTCTATACTGAAACATCAATTGAATTCCTGTGTTGACCATTTTTAAAAAGTGCCTAAAAATCCTAAAAACCTGCATGACTTCAAACTCACTGGGGAAGGTTACGTAACCAATGCCCCCATGTTGCACCCGCGCTGGTGCTTTCACTTATTTTGGATGATTAGATTAAGCCTCTTCCAGACACGGTGGTGTGGGGGAGGACAGACTGGACTCTAAGTGGGATGAATCCATGTTTCACAATCCAGCACAGTGAAATGTGAACGCTACATAATGTGAAACAACACACACTTCCATTTGTGTAATAACCTTTATTTATTATTTCTACAGGTAAATCCCATTGAGACCGAAGACTCTTTTTCAAGGGAAGACCTGTTCACATTTACATGTTCCCATTCACACACACATTCATACACCGATAGCAGGCTAACTATCGACATTCACACGAGGCGAGGTGGGTGAAGTGTCTTGCCCAAGGACACAACAACCATGACACATGGTGGCAGGGCGGGAATCGAACCGCCCTAACCCTTCAATCATTGGCCGACCCGCTCTACCACCTGAGCCACAGTCGCCCCATTTGTTTTGGTAGCACTTGTTTTTCTAAGGATATTTGCATTGATGATAGTGTCAGAAACTGCTGTAATGCTGTACTGTACATTGATGTAACATTAATGTGGCATAAGAAGGAATAACTATAGCTGGGAAACAATTCAATACCACACTGTAAAATCTCAGTTGGACACTGATTTCTTGCTGTCAAAAGTCTAATTCAAAATTATTTCTATAGCACATTTAAAAACACCATCAGTGACCAAAGTGCTGCACAAGATACAATACAAAACAACATATAAGATACATGAGAAAAAAACCTAGGAGAGTCAAAGTCTCAACTTGTGTTAAAGGGCAATGCAACAAAAGTGAGTCTTCTGCAACGTTTTAAACTGGTCAACTTTACAGGGATCTTGATGCATTGTTAGAGGAAAACTTCTGGTCTGAGTTTGTAGAGGGATCGTAATGGTGCAAAGTGTTCACGGTGGGAAATACTGAGCGGTCTCTTTCTGTGTGTGTGTGTGTGTGTGTGTGTGTGTGTGTGTGTGTGTGTGTGTGTGTGTCTTATGTGTGTGTGTGTGTGTGTGTGTGTGTGTGTGTGTGTGTGTGTGTGTGTGTGTGTGTGTGTGTGTGTGTGTGTGTGTGTGTGTGTGTGTGTGTGTGTGTTGTGTGTGTGTGTGTGTGTGTGTGTTCTCATCTCTGACTGCTGGGCCAAGTCAAAGCATGAGCACACAGCAGACAGGAAACCTGACACTCCCCTGCCCTTCCTCAGCCCTGCTAGTGATGAAATACAAACTACAGGGACTCAAGAGAGAGAGAGGGAGAGGAGAGAGAGAGAGGAGGGAGGGAGGGAGGGAGGGAGGGAGGGAGGAGAGAGAGCGAGAGAGAGAGGAGGGAGGGAGAGGAGAGAGAGAGAGGGAGGAGAGAGAGAGGGAGGGAGGGAGGAGAGAGGGGAGAGAGAGGGAGAGAGA
>CM047508.1:3028227-3055727 GCA_026122265.1 Ammodytes dubius | reverse complement strand
TCTCTGTCAATACAGCTTTAATATTTCGGGCTGTGATTTTCGGCATGCAGATCGGGCTCCAATTTCTTAATGACTATATTCGGAAGCTATAGCAGCAGACACTATGATTCTAAAATGTCCCCGTGACCTGCCCGAATAATCAATTATTTTGGAGAAATAATTAGAAAAAGAGTTTCATAAAGTCTAATACAGCTATGACCTGCTTTGTGTTATTCATTTAACTTATTGAAAGTCAGTCTCAACTTCACAGATGAATTTTGTTTCTAAAGAAGAAGCTTTTTTTTCTCATTAAATGGTATCAAGAACGCTTACTCCACTATATTCATGCAAATTAAAAACATTTTATTTAGAGAAGGCTCGTTTTAAAATGGAGGGCGTTTTGATTTGAAAATTGTATAACATTTTTTTATATATATATATATTAATAGAAAGTGGTTCTCTTATTTAAAAAAAAAATTGCATAAAAAAAAACCTGGATCATTTATTTGTTTAACAGAGAGATCATAGCGGGAATAAAAAATAAATAAATAAATAAAAAAAAAGACTACGTGACCTAACAATTTGCAGGAATTGCGTAATATATTAGAAAAAAATATTATTTTGTCTTGGTCAGTAAAAGACAACGTAAAACCTCTTTTCTTCTACAGCTCTGGAAAAAAATGAAGAGACCACTCCACATATTCAGTGTGTCTCGTTTTACTGTTTATAGGCATATTGTTTGAGTAGAATGAACATTTTGGTTTTATTCTATAAACTACTGACAACATTTCTACTAAATTCCCCCCAAAAAATTTCATCATAAAAGAGCATTTTCATTAAGTAATGTAGAGATGAAGATTGAAGAAAAATCCGGACTGGACTCTTAATGTATTCCGGAGCTGTATGTATCATGAATAGAAACCCGACATATAAATGTGATAGATAGATAGATAGATAGATAGATAGATAGATAGATAGATAGATAGATAGATAGATAGATAGATAGATAGATAGATAGATAGATTAGATAGGATAGATTAGATAGATAGAATAGATAGATAGATAGATAGATAGATAGATAGATAGATAGATAGATAGATAGATAGATAGATAGATAGATAGATAGAAATAGATAGATAGATAGATGATAGATAGATAATAGATAGATAGATAGATAGATAGAGTAGATAGATAGATAGATTAGATAGATAGATAATAGATTAGATAGATAGATAGATAGATAAATATGATCTGATAGATAATATAGATATAGAATGTTATCATCTATCTAATCTATAATAAACTTTGATCTATTAACGATCATCTCTACTAAATATCTATCTTGAATAAGCGTTTTGTCTGATCGAACGTCATCATTGCTACGAAATCGTTGAATAACTGCCCATCAAGTCTCGAGAAAGTCTGTCATGGGGTCGCGTGGAAATCCAAGCAGACATGTTGGCTACGCTAACAAAGATAAACCAAGCAGCCGCCTCCTTCTCTCTCTCTCTCTCTCTCTCCTCTCTCTCTCCTCTCTCTTCTCTCTCTCTCTCTCCTTCCTCTCTCTCTCTCCTTCAGTGTGTGTTGTGTGTGTGTCTTTTCCAAATGTGTGTGTGTGTGTGTGTGTGTGTGTGTGTGTGTCTGTTGTGTGTGTGTCTGTGAGTGTGTGAAAAAAACGGTGTGTATTGTTCATAGGGGCTGAGGCTATTTCAGAAAAGGGGGCCTCGCTGCATCGGCCCTTTCAATGCTCTGCTCCTTAATCTACATTCAAAGCCCGCCCCCTCGCTCTGTCGCTAACCAATCAGAGAGCTCGCTAGCTGTGACGGGCGCCCCGCTCCACCAATCACAAGGTCTCCCTTTGAGGGGAACATTCCCCCTATACTCTCATCCCCTTCCTTCACCCCACCCTGTACAATGGCTGCTCTTTTTTTTTTTTTTTACTTTGACGCAGTGGATTGAAAAAAAGAACGAGGGATTTTTTTGGAGGAGGAGAAAGAAGGAGTGTGTGTGTGTGTGTGTGTGTGTGTGTGTGTGTGTGTGTGTGTTGTGTGTGTGTGTGTGTGTGTGTGTGTGTGTGTGAGGCAGCTATATACTATTGGCACAGTCGTCCCTTCGAACTGTGGCCGCGAAATCGATCGAGGAGCCTTCGGGGAAAACGGTTTTGACGAGCGTCGTCAATGGCAGCGAGCGATTGATGGAGGGGCGGTGAGGGCGGAGGACAAGAAGAGAAGAGGGAGGAGGGCGGAGGACAAGAAGAGAGAGAGGGAGGAGGGCGGAGGACAAGAAGAGAGAGAGGGAGGAGGGCGGAGGACAAGAAGAGAGAGAGGGAGGGGGGAGGACAAGAAGAGAGAGAGGGAGGAGGGCGGAGGACAAGAAGAGAGAGAGGGAGGGGGAGGACAAGAAGAGAGAGAGGGAGGAGGGCGGAGGACAAGAAGAGAGGAGAGGGAGGAGGGCGGAGGACAAGAAGAGAGAGGGAGGAGGGGGGAGGACAAGAAGAGAGAGAGGGAGGAGGGCGGAGGACAAGAAGAGAGAGAGGGAGGAGGGGAGAGGACAAGAAGAGAGAGAGGGAGGGAGGAGGGCGGAGGACAAGAAGAGAGAGAGGGAGGAGGACAAGAAGAGAGAGGGGGAGGAGGGCGGAGGACAAGAAGAGGAGAGGGAGGAGGGCGGAGGACAAGAAGAGAGAGAGGGAGGAGGACAAGAGAGAGAGAGGGAGGAGGGCGGAGGACAAGAAGAGAGAGAGGGAGGAGGGCGGAGGACAAGAAGAGAGAGAGGAGGAGGGCGGAGGACAAGAAGAGAGAGAGGGAGGAGGGCGGAGGACAAGAAGAGAGAGAGGGAGGAGGGCGGAGGACAAGAAGAGAGAGAGGAGGAGGAGGGAGAGAGTGCAGTCGTGATGGTCTGAAGTAGAGCTCGATTAGTATGGATGAGAGAAAATGGAGAGAATTGAAGGAGAGGAAGAAAAAGAGAAAAACACTCGGGCTTCGAGAGTGAACAAAACAGGCGCGTCGCAGGCAGGGGAGAACGCTGTGTGCCTGGCAGACAACGCAACTACAATTTATTATTTTTTATTCAATCTTCATCTCTACATTACTTATTGAAAATGCTCTAAATGACAATATTTTTATTGTGGATTTTGTAGAAATGTTGTCAGTAGTTTATAGAATAAAACCAAAATGTTCATTCTACTCAAACATAACGCCTATAAAGAGTAAAACGAGAGACACTGACTGAACATTTGGAGTGGTCTCTTCATTTTCTCCACGGCTGTATGATAATACCGCAACAGTTATTATTCCATCTAGCGCATCATCTCATGTAAGTGTATTAGCTGCCATTGTTGCATTTTCTTTTTTCTGAAGATATTTTTGGGCATTGTTATGCTTTATTGATGAGTGCAGAGAGACAGAGGTGAAATGGGGCAGAGAGGGGAGTGACATGCAGAGAACGACCGCGGGCAGGAATCGAACCCGGGTCTGCTGCTGGGCCCGGCCCGGGAGGGGGGACGCCTTACCAACTGAGCTAAAGGCGCCCCCTCAGCCATTGTTGCATTTTAAGTTGTATTGAGGAGGGAGGCTGTGTCTGTTTGTGAGCCATCAAAGCTGAATGTACGTGGGAGGGTGAGGGGGGGGGGGGGCTTTTTGCTACGCGGATGGGACAGAGAGATCGATGTGGAGGGAGGAGGGGGCTCTTTGTACGAACGACCCCCAAAAAAAGATGCTCCGCTCAGCTGGGAGCAACAGCATACTACACTCATCAATCGGATCAATCGCATCAAAGCCTTTCCTCACAGTCATGGCTCAGTGCACAGTATGCATATGTATACGTGTGTGTGTGTGTGTGTGTGTGTGTGTGTGTGTGTGTGTGTGTGTGTGTGTGTGTGTGTGTGTGTGTGTGTGTGTGTGTGTGTGTGTGTGTGTGTGTGTGCGTGCGTGTGTGTGTGTGTGTGTGTGTGTCCACCTGCAGCACAATACATCATCTACCCCTCTACATCCCTCTTATTAAACTTCATCTCTGCTTTCTGCAAGAAAAAGTCAGACAGAAGACACAAAGACAACACACACACACACACACACCACACACACACACACACACACAACACACACACACCAACACGCGCACACACAAACACACACACACATCTTCCGGTACTTGCTAGTCCCCTAATGTCACTTGGCAAGGGCATTTCAAACCCCCCCCCCCCCCCCCCCCCACTCCCTCCTCCATCCCAACGTTGGCTTGCCAGTCCGTCCATTTACTAAATGAATGTATTATATCTTATAGACAGGAGAGGAGAGAAAGGGGGAAGTGTGTGTGTGTGTGTGTGTGTGTGTGTGTGTGTGTGTGTGTGTGTGTGTGTGTGTGTGTGTGTGTGTGTGTGTGTGCGTGCGTGCGTGCGTGCGTGTGTGTGTGTGCGTGCGTGTGTGTGTGTGTGTGTACGTCCAGGTCAGCAAACTTTCCCCTGACTGATAGACCTGTAGGCTGACACACTCATATGTTCCTTTTCTGAGCACCTACATGAAAAAAATAAAATAAATAAAAATAAAAAATAGAAAAATCCAATTTATTTTTTTGTTTGTGCTTACATAAGACTTCCTATTGGCTTATACAAGCAGTTTTTGTTTTTTTTCTGCTGAAAGCCGCATGTTTGGTAGGGACTGAATCTGAGTCATTTCTATCAGGCTGAGAGAAAGGCTGATGGCAGGTATAAGCTGTAACCTGGACAACATATCAGTTCATATTGTCAGTGGCTATTTTAACCTCTTTTTTGCTCTGGCTACTGTTTACTTACCACCAAAATGTATGATGAAAAAATAGTCAATTCTTAGCATTCTGGGACACAGAAATGCAAATTTTGTTTTTTTTATTAAACATAATTTGTTGCATGTTCAAGCTTTATTAGATAGTACAGAGTTGAAATGGGGAGAGAGAGAGAGAGAGAGAGAGAGAGAGAGAGAGAGAGAGAGAGAGAGAGAGAGAGAGAGAGAGAGAGAGAGAGAGAGAGAGAGAGAGAGGAGGGGGGATGACATGCAGTAAAGGTCCACGGGTTGGATTTGAACCCGCGACCACTGCAACGAAGGCCGGAGCCGATATGGTACGCGCTCTATCCACATACCTCCAGATTTTAAAACTATATATAGCTATATATTTTTTTTACCTCTGTACTTTTATAGTTCTTGGCATATAACAACATCATTTCACAACATATTTATGGTGATTTAATGTCTTGTTTCCAATGGTTATTTAGTAGCCTTGGATTTCCTCCTTCCTGTAAAAAAAACATATCTTTCCATTTGAAGCTAAATCATATACGAACAGCGACCTCGTTAAACTCCTCTGATCTCATACTGTATGTAGCGACTAGAGGGGAAATGGGGATTCCTGTATAGTGGGTGTGGGCCCTGATAAGTCGGGATAGGAAAGGTTTGGGTTGGTGGGAGTAGAGTGGCCGTGTGTGTGTGTGTGTGTGTTGTGTGTGTGTGGTGTGTGTGTGTGTGTGTGTGGTGTGCATGTGTGTGTGTGTGTTTGATGTGTGTGTTGTGTGTGAGTGGTGTGGTGTGTGTGTGTGTGTGTGTGTGTGTGTGTGTGTGTGTGTGTGTGTGTGTGTGGTGTGTGTGCGTGTGGTGTGTGTGCGTGTGTGTGTGTGTGGTGTGTGTTTGTGTGTGTTTGACTGTGTGTGTGTGTGTGTGTGTGTGTGTGTGTGCGTGTGTTTGACTGTGTGTGTGTGTGTGTGTGTGTGTGTGTGTGTGTGTGTGTGTGTGTGTGTGTGTGTGTGTGTGTGTGTGTTTTCCTTCTTCTAGACCTTCAGCTCGTAATAATGAGATGTGGCAGTGAGTCATCATGTTGCTATGGGTTACAGCGGTCCCAATGTACGGCCCAGTTACCTAGTGCTAATGTCCTACAGACTGACCAGCCTTTCTTCTAAATACACTTCACACACACAACACACACAACACACACACGCACGCAAACACACACACACCACACAACACACACACACACACACACACACACACACACACACACCACACACACACACACACACACACACACACACACCCCACACACACACACACACACACACACACACACACACACACACACACACACAATCTTGGGCAACAATCAGTAGGAAGCTCATTGGTAATAATAGCACGACTGAAAATTCCATATTTTTTCTGGCTCCAATCAAGAGATTTCTTTCTTTCTGATTTTTTAAAAGCTGATTTCTTTCCAATATGGCAAATTAAATTACAATCTATACCTGTGAAAACGAAAAAAAACATTTAAAAAAACTACACAATGTCTCTTTTTACACCCTTATAGCAGCTGCGCGGTGGACTCTGCAAGCAAGCACACATCATACTTTGAACACAATACATAAAATAACATTCAATATACAATATACATCAGCAATCATAAACCCAAATGCATTGATGATATGGCTATAGCATGAGGTCATACTTTGCTATGCAGTAATGTTGAGTGTCATGATAAAAATAAACACTGGATTTGTATTGGAAAAAAAAAGCATGACAATGGATGTTATGGAACTGATACAATGTACAATATAACCAATATCAGCATGCATGCATTATATCCTGGGTCATGAGGAGAATATGAGGGTGTTACATGTTTAACTGTTAATCCTATTTTAAAATGTTAGAACTCCTCATTGAATTGTCCTAAAAATTGAGATTTCACCGCTGTCCAATTTGGCTTTAAGAGAACACAGTATAAGTGTGAGTGTTGAGAGGGCTTCTGAATCAGTGCCCCCTTTTGAACAAGAAACAAACAAGAAATAAAAACAAGAAAGTATAGATCGAAATCAAAAGTCTGTCTTACCATGAGTCTCAGTTTCTTGTTGAGGGAAAACAATGCCTTCAGTTTCAAATATGGGCTGCAGGAAGGCCACTACAGAGACAGAAGCACAGGGGATGGGGGGAGGGGGGGGGGGGGGGGAGTGTGTGTCGTAAGCTAATCATTCAACAGCCATTATCATGATCTCTCTCTCTCTCTCTCTCTCTTAGCATTACTTCTTTAGACTAACTTTAAGCTTCAAAATATAAAAGCCAAAAAACAAATACTCTGTTAAAAAATATATAATAAGCTTTTGTTGAACAGCAATTTATGTTTGCGTCAAAGGAGGGCCCAAAAAAAAATGATCAACAGTTTTCTGGATCTTATGATTAGCAAAATAAAAACCATCATTTAAGGCTGAGTCAAGACCAAATTCTTATATAACAAAAAAGTGAATTAACGGTCAGTGCAAGAAATATCACCAAAGACCTGACACCAAGTTCTATTTCTTTTGTTGGTTAATTTAACGGAGGGCAAAGTGTAGTAAAGTGTGTGTAGCCTATTGCCTGTGAGAGCGATTTCTTTCTATTCGACCAAAATGTCACCCGGACATGTGGGTCTGTCTGTTGTTGAGGGAGTGTTGTCTTGCCCATGGAGCTCTCAGCCTAAAGTAAAAGCCTTTTCTCAGCTCTGCTCATCATTTTAATCGTCCCAACCTTTTCATTTGTCTAAATGGGCCCGGGTTGTCTGACTGTAAAGCAGGCAGGGAGATGGTCCCATGGGTGGGGTTAGGGGGGGGGGGGGGTCGTTTTTTATTTTTTTACAGCGTGGAAGAGCCTTTAGTGCTCTGAGTGCTGCATCGATCTATACAGTTAAACTATGCGCCTGCTAGCTAACCTGCTGCTCACCCCCCTCAGCCCCCCCCCCCCCACTCACTACTGCCCGTGTGAGCTGAAGAAAACTGTTAAAAATGACTGTCCGTTGTTACCTGTCATGGCTGAAGAAAGAGCAAAACAATCTACAAAATAGATAAAACCAAATTGATTCTTGAAATGTGTGTATGGATTCCACTTGAGGGCTAGTTTTTAAAATATTTTATTTTTTAAATGTTGTCACCTGTCAAAGTGCACTTGAAAAGCACAGACCAATGTCACTTTAAGGGGCTATTAAACTGCAGTGTGTAGAATTTGGGTTTTATTTCCTAGCAGATTTTGTAGAAAGTAATTAAATATCATAGTACATTAATTAGTGCAACACTAACAAAATGTTTTGAATTATTTTTTTTCCCCTTAGAAAGGGTCTCATATATGTCCATATTTCTGCATATTTTGGACCAAGGCCTAGTGCCGCCATGTTGAAAGTGTCATAGTTGGAATGTCATCAGGTGCATTGTTTAAAATTTAGAATTGTTCTTGTCCTTGAAGGCCACTGTAGCTTCTGTTATTATTCGAAAGGGTTGAGGTTACCCAGGAGCGTTGCATTCTAGAACTTTGTAGAACTTACTTGATGATGCCATATTATACACTGCACCTTTAAGATGTCATGTTATTACAGAATCACACTTAAGTCCTTGCACTAAAATATACTATTTAAATCATCCAAAAATGGGGCTTTGTAAAGGGACATCTTGTTGCCATTTCACTGAGAGACAGAAACCAGGCCATTAATATCACGTCATCGAGTGCTATTCAGTTACATCAAGCACTGTTTAGTATGATGGACGGTTCACTGTGATCTTATCTGCATGTCAAATCAGATGTTTTAAACAACGGCATTTTAAAATGAATCTCAGATTTAACTCATAATTCACAAAGTATTGCTCATTTCAGTGTTCTAGGTCTACGTGTCTGTCTTTCTCCTGACAAGAACAGATGTAGGGCAATACAGATTTAACATGTAAACAGGTCCATTGACATAAGATTAGACTTAATACGAAGGTCCCCTACAAAATGTTTGTAATTTTCAAAAATGTTGATGACCATATTATCCAAATTTGATTATAACAACAATTGGAATATTTTTTTCAAAGTCTTGCTATTGCCCTATTTTGTTTTAAAAATGATTACCTAACCAGTGCAGGCTTAATGTTATTATACATACATTGACAGTCAGATTTAACAGTTTGCACTAAATGGTTGGGGGCACCTTGAATCTAGAATATACTAATAAGAACTTTCTGAGGGAGTCTTGTTCACTCAGTCGTTGGCTGCATATAAACAAAAGTCACCATCTCTTCAGTGAGTGCACGCGGCACTTCAGAGGTGTTGTGTGTAAAATAAAAATACACATTTAAAGGTGTAGTAGTGTGTATGTCCAAATGTCCATGATGGGGGTGCATGGCCAGGATAGGCTACTGATGGTTGTAATGCTTGGAGATGGGAATGCTTTGGCGCATGACAGCATGTAAACAAAAACCAAATATGGTGATTCCCATGGTGACATATTCATATTAAATCCAAGCAACCAGAGAATAATGAAGAAATATGATTCCAACTTTTTTTTTTTTAATGGGAAAAAAAAATATCTTCCTATACCAGCATTATATTAAAACAACCAGTACATCAAAGCATAATAGAAATATACAGCCACTGACATGCAGCAATAACACAGAGCTTATACAGCACTGTCGCATATATCCTGGAACCCCCCCCCCCCCCTCCCCCACCCACCCCCGACCCCCCTCGCCACAGGCCCGCTGTTTAATATGAGTGCGCTTGTTTATCCGCTTGTGTAATTGTACACAAAGAGGCGATGGTGGCTGATGTGTGAGATTATCACAAGGTCATGCAGTCGACGCCGGGCGGGATGAGACTGAGCCGCCGTCCGTCGCCCCGTGCAGCCTGATCTGGCTTTCACTTGTTTACATCCTTTACTTCGCTCCAAACAGCATGGCCGCGATAAAGGGGCTGCTCTGCTTCTGCATGAGCGTATATCTTAAAGACGTATAAAAACACCCACATTCGGCGTATCTAAAGGAGGGTTAAAGAGCCTTGTATGCGTACGGCTTCCCCTCTGAATACCACCTCTTATTGTTTGCTTTCCATCAAAGCGGCGGCCCCAAGATTATTTTTAATACTGATGAGAAAATGACTATCGCTTATTTTAAAGGGGGCATAACATATCAAGCCGTCTATATTTAGGCTATATATACACCACAAGGCTGTATAAAAGTAGGCTAGTCTAATGCCACGGTGTATAGCCTACGTCAAGAATCAACCTGCTCTCCTTTCTCTCTCTGCCTCTCTGCCTCTCTGTCTCTCTGTTCTCTGCTAAGGACGAAGCAACATTCACGGACCAGCTTCCTTTCCCCCTGCCTCGCCGCATCCTGCCCGTATATACATCGCTTCTCACGGCTCTTACCTCCCGTGTTCGTGCGCTTGGTGCTGCTGGCCTCGGTGGGAGTCTCCAGGGGTCGCTTACGAGAGTCCGGCGGGTCCGACTCCATGTGTGGTTGTTGATTGTGAATGAGCGGATTGGAGAAAAGCCCGTTCTGCTGCTGTACAGCTCCTGCGGCCATCATTTTCGAAAAAAAAAAAATAGGCTTGATATTCTTCTTGGGATGCTAAAGGGCGTCCGTTTGCGTTTTAAATCCCAACCTTTTCCCGTCGTTGTTCCTTTTCCTTTTTCACGCAGATACGTGCAGATAAGTCCTTTTGAGACGACGCAAAAAGCGATTAAGGAATTGGAAATGTAACGCCTGTTTCGTACGGACGAGGGGAAGGTTATTAGTCGCGTGTGTAGTCTCTGTCTGTGGTGCGCCGTGCGTTTATACAGAGATGCTGCGACTGAAAGAAAGAAGAAACAGAACGGTGGATGAATCGGGCTCAGATTGAACGGGGGAAGAGAGAGAGAGAGAGAGAGAGAAAATCCCAAAGCTCTTCAGATGGAGAATGGTCTTTCTAGGCTTCTAAAAAAAAACGGTGCAAAATGAGAGCGTCAATCTTCCATCAATGTCCTGCGATATGCGCGGTGGCGGCGGCTAGGAGGATACACTGTGTGTCATTCCGCTGCAAGCCGGTAAAAGAGCGTACTCATGTCAGGCAGTGCAGGATGGTGGCGCCCCTTCTCTCCTTCCTCTGCAACAAGCAAGCCGCGGAAGAATAAATTAAAACAAAAACCAACAAACAAAACCAAATCACAGCCGAGATTTCCAAAAAAAAAAAAAAGAAGTCGAAATCTCACAAAAGAAGAAATATAGAAGAGAAGGTCGCTGCTGGTTGAAGCAATCCAAAAAGAAATCCGATTCTTATTGGTTATAGCGTTTTTTTTTTTTTTATGTCTTTCTTGTTATCCTGTGCTGCGCTGTGCTCCGATCATTGAATATCACCCAGGGAGGGGTGACGGGGCCGGCGGGTTAGTGGCTGAGAACACACTGTCTGCTAGAGAAAGAGACGGTGGGGTTATTTTTTTTTTCCTCGCTCG
Source organism: Ammodytes dubius (assembly GCA_026122265.1). NCBI lineage: Eukaryota > Metazoa > Chordata > Actinopteri > Uranoscopiformes > Ammodytidae > Ammodytes > Ammodytes dubius. The sequence continues at coordinate 3,044,531 of CM047508.1, read as the reverse complement.
TCGTCTCGCTGAAGATGCTGCAGTCTTGCGTTCAGAGCATCCCTTCACTGACTGGCTGCGAGCGCGAGCGCAGGGGAGCGGCTGACGTCACAGGGCCCCGCGGTGCCTTCATCGGACATATCGTAAACTCGAGATTTTTTACTGTTTAAATGTAAAAAAAAAAAAAAAAGTGAAACTTGTCTATATGTTTTAGTTTTGGTGAGGAAATCAAGTCTAAATTTCCAAAAAGTTAATAGGAGGTTGTTGCTGTTGACTATTTTGTACAAGATGAACAAAGTTCTAGGCCTAAACTACTAAACACAATAACAAGAGCCATGTTTATGCTATGATTAGATTAACCAATCACATCAGTTGCCTTTAATCAACTCATAATCGATATTTTGTTTAGTTTTGTTCTGTGCATATTTGGGATTGCAGCCTGCAAAGGAAAGGTTTCCTATATTAAAACAGATGGGCTACATATTGAATCAGCTCTTCCAAGTCTCCAAATACATTTCATCTCTCAGTTTAATTCCACCATAAAATCCCAGCAGCATTGCCATGTTCTAATCCTCCACACATGCGACACAGCTCTTTTGGGCTCTTTATTTCCGAAGTCCCGTGAAGGCATCACAGGAGAGTAAAGGGAGAAAGTGGGAAGGATTGAGACGCCTCCGCCGAGACGCTATTGGCTCAGGCGTCTCAGATATATCAGTCACGTGACCGAAGGGAAAAGATGCGGCGGCGGGTTTGTCTTCTTATCCGTTACGGCCGCGGCAAATGCAATTATGGTCGAAGGGGGAACCTGAAGGTCCCACTGCGGCTGTTTGAAGGTCTGTAGCGCCGTCTGTCTGTCTGTCTGTCTGCCTGTCTGTCTGTCTGTCTGTCTGTCTGTCTGTCTGTCTGTCTGTCTGTCTGTCTGTCGTCTGTCTGTCTGTCTGTCTGTCACACACACCTGGAGAGACCTGCAGGAGGAGTGTGCTAATAGTCCTCTGATCTCTGGCTTCAATTTAAACATGATTAGTGAATTAAACTGATGAGAGGATAAGTATTACAATTTGTTTTTTATTAAAGTGGAAAAGGCACATGTAACATTTAATTAAAAATAATTATAATAGCCTATATTTGCCTCATTTTGAGTCCCACGATCGTATTATTAATATTTTGTTTTCCAAAGCACCTGGCTGACAAATGCTGCCCCCAGGTCAGACTGGAGGCCTGCTCAAGCTTTACCTGCGTAGAAAATAAATAAATAAAAAAATTAAATATTTGGTAGTTTTGCAAAAGACCATAATGCCGCTCTGACACTGAAAACAGACACACAATAGAAGAAGTATGAAAACCTTAGCACCCGGCTTGTCTCACCTGTCCCCACAGCTGCTGTGTGTGTGTGGTGTGTGTGTGTGTGTGTGTGTGTGTGTGTGTGTGTGTGTGTGTGTGTGTGTGTGTGTGTGTGTGTGTGTGTGTGTGTGTGGCTGTGTGTGTGTGTGTGTGTGTGGTGTGACCCACCTGTGTGTGCTGAGCCTGACATCTCTGCGTCGCTCTGCCTGGATCTGAAGAGGAATCCTCCAGCACTGTGAGCTGTCTGAGAGAGCTACACCCGCCTCACTGACTCTCTCTCTCTCTCTCTCTCTCTCTCTCTCTCTCTCTCTCTCTCTCTCTCTCTCTCTCTCTCCTCTCTCTCTCTCTCTCTCTCTCTCTCTCCTCTCTCTCTCTCTCTCCTCTCTCACACACACAAACACACAACACACACACATTTGGCATATTCTCACACACACATTCAGAGACACACAGGCAAATACCTTCTACTTACTACTCCCTTCTCCTCTGCTCTGTCCACTACACAATGCCGTGCGCCCTCATCGTAGTCAAGGTGACATTGTGCACACACGCACTCTGGTACACACACACACACACACACACACACACTCAGGTATATCACACACACACACACACTCAGGTATACACGCACGCACACACACACAGGTATACACACACACACACACACACTCAGGTATACACGCACGCACACACACACTCAGGTATACACACACACACACACACACACACACACACACCTCACACACACACAGTCACACAGACAGAGCAGCTACCTCACACTATTTCACATCACCGTGAGAAAGGCACCGGTGAGCCAGTCTCCTTCATGGGGAAATACGTGGCAAATGTGAGGCAGATGGATCTCAAGCTAGAGGCTGAATCACCCAAACCCATTCTGTATTAGCGGCTATATGCTATGCTATACTGGAACCCTGTAAAGCGTCTTTGAGTGCCTTGAAAAGCGCTATATAAATCCAATCCATTATTATTATCATTATATGCTCTGAGGGACAAAAGGCCTATACAAGCCGGCTACTAATGGCACTATACGCTATTCTGCATATAGTCTATACAGGCAAAGTCAAATGTATTTCTATAGCACATTTAAAAACAACATCAGCTGACCAAAGAGCTGTACACAATTCAATACAAAATAACATATAAGATACATGAGAAAAAAAAGCTAGGAGAGTCAAAATCTCAACTTATGTTAAAGGGCAATGCAACAAAAAAAAAAGTGAGTCTTCAGTGTAGCCTATAGCCCGATTGCATACAATTTCAGCTGGACATTACATTTGTGCACATCATGGGAGCCAAAGAGAAAATGTGTTGGAGGCTCGGCTGAACTGCAAAAGGGTTCCACAGTTTGCCAGCTACGTCCACGCTCCTCTCGCTAACAGCATATGGAAAAAGTGAAGTAGCCCCATAAGCTGTAAAGCACACAGGGCTAGCAGCATTCTTCAGGTTTTATTAGGCTGGAGCTCTGAGCAGATGTTAGTGAGATAGGTTTTTTGTCAGGAGATTTTTTTGGGTTCCTCAAAAAACTACTGTTTGGCGACAGACAGACAGACAGACAGACAGACAGACAGACAGACAGACAGACAGACAGACAGACAGACAGACAGACAGTGCGCCCCCCAAATCAATTAAAGAGTTGCCACATGTTGTCATCTCTGAACTGAAACTGCACATTGCACGTTTTAAGAATAGGCAGCAAGGTTACAGTAGCAACTCAGTTTTTCCCCCCCTAACTATGTCATAATCTGCGTTCAAAAGGTCTCCGTTTAGCCAACAGCCCGATGTTATCCAGAGTTCCAAATGATTTTTATTTTTTCTTGGAATCGGTTAAGAAGAGGAAGATTTTTCCAGCGCGTGGATTTTTCATTTTTTTTTTTTGGAAGCAAAGTCTGGAATTCCCAGTTACGTGACTGAAAATGTTTGGTAGCAACTCAAACGCAAAAAAAAAAAAGGGAAGAAGTGCTTAAAGAGATGAGCACACACACACACACACACACACACACACACACACACACACACACACACACACCACACACACACACACACACACACACACACACACACACACACACAACACACAACACACACACACACACGAGCCAGCTGCGTCGTCAAACTGCAGACCGCTGAGATAGTAAAAAAAGGTTTTCCTTTGACCTGCTGCAAACAAAATGAGAAAAACATTTCAGCAAAAAAAAAAAAAAAAAAATGTCATCCCGTCAAATCTTTATCAGTGCAGTGATAAAAAGAAAAACATGTGTTGTGTTGTGTATTCATTTATCTTCCCAATAAGCTAATGAAAATGTGTATACAGTCTTGCTAGATCAGTTTTCTCTGTAGTAGGACAAGGTCATTCTCAGCCGGTGTGACCCGCTAACACCTGTGTTCTGCAGATCTTAGCAGTGTGTACGTACAGTATTATGCGTGTTTGTAACTCTGGGCCAAGGCTGACTGCAGCTAAATGGATATTCAGCATGTACGATCAGCTGTGGCGCTCACATAGGCTATTTCTGGTCTCTGCTGCTCCCTGCTGGTGGAATGGTAGAATAGCATCATGCATTCAGTCTAACTATTCACTCTCAGTATTCTTTTAACTTGGACCTGAAGTGATTAATTGAGGGATGACCCTTTATTTCCAATGACTTCGAGTCAAACAAATGCAAAACAAAAACAAACAATAGATACACAATATACAATGCAAATACATCAAATAGGCTACACAACAGCTGATAACAATAAAGAAAAAACAATTGACATTTAGACAGTGGTGAAGAATGGCAGCAATTAAATGTTTCGCGCATGTTTCTATAAGGTTATAAATGTGTAATAATAAAGATGTCATGACTTAAAGGCCTACTTCACCGGTTGGAATATGAAGGTGTATTAAACTCGGAGATCCTATGAAGTATAAATGTGCAAAAAAAATTTAAATCGGATCATCCTAGCCTGAGAAAAGGCACCTAACCCTACATTTCTCTTTCTGTGATGTCACAGAAAGAGAAATGTAGGGTTAGACAGTGAGACCATAAAATACTCTTTCAGCCTTTTCTCAGGATAGGATGATCCGATTTAATTTTTTTTTGCACATTTATACTTCATAGGATCTCCGAGTTTAATACACCTTCATATTCCAACCGGTGAAGTAGGCCTTTAAAGATGATTGTTCATAGCGCGTCCATGTCCATTGTTTTACCACCAACCAAAACTAACAGTCTAAGTGAAGGACCTTTATTCTCCACATTCTGTCCTCCTGTCCCACTTCCCCCCTTTTTACATAATTGTCCTGTCCCATACCGGGCAGCACCCGCTCAGTTTCAGCTCCAGGAATCAATAGAGAGGTCGAGGCATACGGAGGCTCCAAGCCACTCCGTGAGATTGGAAGGAGACGGATGTTGATGTGTTACCAGTCGCTGACGTCACGCTAATGCCGACATACAACGATATATTGTGCTTTTTTTTCTGTTTGTTTTATAGTATGGTACTGTTTATTGATATTGTTAATATATATGTATAACTGTTTATATGTATATTATATTCTTTATTCTTTATGTACAAGATTATCATATTGATTTAAGATGTATGAGTACCTTTGATTTATGTATCGTCAATTATTCAATAAAGTTCATTGAAAAAAAAAAATGCCGACATACAACAAGATTTATGTTTAAAAAAACAGTCACGACCAAACTGCAATAGCCTACAAGGAGAACTGGATTATAACTTTGGGTGATTTATAGGCTATAAAGACTTAATTACTGCTACAATCAGCGTAGAGTTATTTTTAGAAAGTAATACCGCTGCAGTGTGCCAGCTGGATTCACAACAACGCTTTCTTGATTCTTTACTCAATATATTTTTCAATGAGGGGAGAGGGAGGGTGGATTTTATTCTTAATGTTGTGTCTTAAAAATGCAAATGGTGGTGCGTAGTGGATAGAGCGCGTAGGCCTACCATATCGGCTCCAGCCTTCGTTGCAGTGGTCGCGGGTTAAAATCTGACCCGTGGACCTTTTCTGCAGGTCACCCCCCCCCCCCTCTCTCTCTCTCTCTCTGTCTGTCTGTTTCCCCATTTCAACTCTGTACTATCTAATAAAGCTTGAAAATGCCAAAAAAATAATCTTTAAAAAAAAAAAAAGCAAATGGTAAAAATGTGAAATGGGTTCCAACCTACAATAACAAAGGGCCTGTTCTCCCCAAAATGTAAACGATCAGTTCATTCATTGATTAATGGACCAAAGCAACTTCACACTGTGCTTCTAAAACTTTAAAAACTCCAACATTTATTTTCATGTTGTCCTGGTAACACAACAAATAAAACACCAAACAGTGGACGGTGGAAAGACAAATGGCTGTTGAAATTAGTGTGTAAGTGTGTGAGTGCGTCATGGTAATTTCGGACACAGATGGTGGGGGGTGGACTGCTGGCTTTAAAAAAAAAATCCCATCGTTCCACCACCTCTGCTGGTTTATGAGCTTTTGCATAAATCCACACACCACACACACACACACACACACACACACACACACAGGCATGCACACGCACACACACACACACACACAGGCATGCACACATACACACAGGCATACAGACCACACACACACACATGCATGAAACGCAAACACGCACAGGCACGCTTACACACAAAACACACACACACACACACACACAAAGCCTTTAAATTACTGCTGTTTGTGCCTACGCCCTTAGAGAATGCGCTTCAATTTGAGTTTCTCTACGGCTCGTGATCATTCTTGGAATTCCACACATTAAAGAAACAGTTAAAGGTGCAGTCAGTGATTCTGGAGAACGCTTGTTGTCAAAATCACTTGTTGTCAAAATGAGTGAATATCTCCTTACAACCCACTACCTGTCCATGTGTGTACTGAAAAAACAAGCTGGTGTTAATACACAGCCTAGGCTATGTAAACTGGTATGTAAACAAAGGGGGTTCACCAATGCTAGCAACATGCCCGTTTACAGAGCCTAGGCTGTGAACAATTAACACTGGATTTCTTTTTCAGCACACACACACACACACACACACACACAAACACACACACACACACACACACACACACACACACACACACACACACACACACACACACACACACACACACAGGACTGACAACGTGATGAGATATTCAAAACATTGACAACAAGCTTTCTGCAGAATCACTGACTCCACCTTTAATGTTATGTTGAAACGATCTCTTAAGATGAAGCTGGCTGTTGCACTCTGGGTAATCATCAGCCACTCGTCGACCACATCTCTCTAGTGAGACAGAGATGATGAGCGATGGATAAATCTACCCGCCCGCGCCTCCTAATCATTTGGGATTTCAACCGGGTAAAAAATAATATGTATTTCTGTCTGTCTTTTCTCCCGCCCCGCCCTAATGTGAGCTAACATGCACCAAAGCTAAAGTGAACTGTGACGGCCAAAAAGATTCAGGTTGTTTCACTTGATTCATTATGGTGGGAGGCCAAGCGGCATCACACACACACACACACACACACCACACACACTGACACACACACACTGACACACACACATGACACACACAACACACACACACAACACAACACACACACACACCACACACACTTTCTCTGGGTTTCACAGGGAGCGAGATTGGAAAGAATACAACGTCAAGTTTTCATATATAAAAAAAAAAATGGCTATTCCATCATATTTTAAAAAGATTACTTTTCCATCCTTTCTTCCCATCTCCTGAGAGCAGTTGATGAAGACAGAGGGAGGGAGAGCATGTGTCTGGAAGGCAGCCATGGCAGTGATTGTTCTTGAAGCAGGAGACACTGATTCGACACACATCTGGTCAAGAGGGGGTTTTAAGCCGTTTTTTTGAAATTTTCTCTTTGTTTTGAGGGACACAATGATGATTAAGGCCTGGTGCTTTGGGGCGGTGATATTAGAGGTAAATTTACTCCCCAAATCAATCTCTCAGCAACCACAGCTGTGCAACATCTTGGAATGTCATTAAGGAGAATTAGCCCGTGGGTGGAAACATATGTCTATAGCAACAGCGATTTAGAATGAAAGACGCAGTTATATACCTCAGTGTATTCAAGCGTTTAAAAAAAAAAGTTAAAGTGTAAAATTTGATCAGGTTTAGTTTCAGTTTGTCAACATCTAGTGGAGGTGTAATATTTAGAAACGGTTGTAATTTTTTCTTTTTTTTTAAGATAATTTTTTTGGCATTTTCAAGCTTTATTAGACAGTACAGAGTTGAAATGGGGAGACAGAGAGAGAGACAGATAGAGGGGGGATGACCTGCAGTAAAGGTCCACAGGTCGGATTTGAACCCGCGACCACTGCAACGAAGGCCAGAGCCAATACGGTACGCGCTATATTCATTACACCACCAGAGCTCACTGCACAACATAGATTTGAAATTTTGCCATTGCAAAATAAGCCACGATATACACCAACAGAACTAATATTCATCTATTATCAACACTACTGCACACTAATTCATCTAAAATTACCCAGCAATACAGTAGGTCATACTAACGCTAATATTCCTAAAATGCATCTTTTCCTGCTCAAACCATCCATCCAATGGGAGACACAGTGATTGCTTTCCATAACCGATTCTTCCCTGCTATTTAGTACAGTAGAAAAACGTTTAGGATGTCCCAACACACAATGTCTAATGTAATAAATGCTGAAAGAATACCCAGACTACTACATCTGGTCGAAATGTATTCATTTTAGTGTGCAACTAGCATACTTTCTTTTGGCTTTTTGTGATCTAAAGTCTTTGGTTCTTCTGACCCACAATCCTCTGTGCATTGAAAGTTACTGTCACATCGACTGAGGCACAGAGACGACTAAGCAATATTCAATTACCCAAATAAACAGTCAACAATTAATACACTAATTTAACTTAAAGGCCCTGGCAACCCAAATCCACTAAATCCTTGTAACTATGTTATTTTGGGAGTAAAATCAGTGCTAATATGTATATGAAAGGTTTTAGGAATATCTGTTAGCCCCCCGCAAACATACTGTCATGTCAGTTGGTCGAGCATTTGAAAAATCCTGATTCGAATGTTGCCTCAGCTTAGAGCGAGCTATATCTTGTGATGTCACGCGAAGGATCTCTGTTCTAAAATGCATTGAGACGGCCATTTGAAAATTTCTGATTCGAACTTTGGCTTACGTCTCTATCTTGGGACGTCACACGTTCTAAAAAACAAATCTATACAATATCTCTGGAGCCGCGCAAGAGATACAGTCTGTCTCTTTGCGCCTGAGCCTACACTCAAAGCCCCGTCTGAGCGAAGCAGCGCGCACCCGGTGAAACACTGTGATGGTAACGTTCACAGTGAGCCCTCGCCGAGCCGCCGTGCAGAAAAACTATGTGGTTTTAAGCCCAGTTCAGACCAAAGATTCGCCTTGCAACTGCTTGCAACGAGACGGTTTTTAGAACGTCGCAGGGGATAAATCGCAGCAGTGTGAACTGCTCGTTGCAGCGCGTTGCAAGGCGTCGCAGAAGATTCAACATGTCAAATCGCAAGGTCCAGTTTTAGAACGTTTCGGCGGTCTCGTCGCAAGGAGTTGCAGTTGCAAGCAGTTGCAAGGCGAATCTTTGGTCTGAACTGGGCTTAAGACTAAATGATCACCGGGGATTCCTGAACGTTAATGTTGTAGAGGGGACAGGCTTTCACGATCCGATTGTGTCCCGAGACCTGAGAGACAAGTCTCCAAATTGCGCAGAAAAGCCTTTGTCGATCGCTGCGCCGATTCATGCCTCTGACACGTCGACTCGCAACAAAAAAAAAGTCAAGGCTTTGAATTCAGTGCTGGGGATGTGGAGCTATTTGGCTATTTCTCGTGCCTCTTTTTCCGCTCGACTCATCGTTCTCTATCCAAGCGCACACACCTCTGTCCCGGCCGCATCTGAGTGCGCAGCTCGTGCTCCACCCGAAAATAAATAAATAAACACAAGTTGGACACAAGCCCAGCTGATGATCGCTCTGGTAACGGTCAGTCCATAACTGGACGCTGAATATTAGACCCCGAATATAAAACGACACGACTTTTTTACGACATATTATTCCCAGGGGGAAACCCCTTCTTATAATCAGACCAATACGGCATGTGTCACTGCTGCATGTAACAGTATTGCATTGGTGATGCATTTTTTTTTATCAATGTAGCGAGTTTTTATTGAAGTGCAGGCAGAGTTTTTTTTTTGTCAGCTCCCTTCTGAGAATATGTTTCTGCGGCTGCCTGTAGCGTAGGCTACTTCAACAGCGGGTCTCCACACTGTTGATCGTCTGGACAACGTTAGCCTGCATGCTTAGGATCCAACTGGCCGGCTGGTTTGAACTCATTTGATTGTCTTTTTTTATATTTTACTCCTTGTGCTCTTAATTCAAACCGCATATCGCATCAGCTCACGTGATGAGAAACATAATCAGACTCCGTTTTCTATCTTTCTCTCTCTTTCTCTCTCTCTCTCTCTCTCCATTCCCACTCCTATCCTCAAAAACATTTAAAAATGCATATGTCTAAAATAGATAGCAGATTTTTTTTGCAAGTTAAATGGGAAATAAACTAATAAGATATAGGCTAACAATAAATATGAGACAGAGGTATTTTTTATATATTTTCATTGTGACACTGACACCTGTTTCAATTAAACAGGTTGCGGTTGTAGTGGGAAAAAATATCCTACAACTAATTGCAAACCTATATAGGCCTAATAATAATAAGTTACTTTCTGCAAGTGATGTTGAGCTTGCACTCTCAGCTGTGCCAAAGCATTCACCGTTGCTAGGGAAACCAGCTACCGTCGCAGCCCGTGCAGCAGTGTGAACTGCCAGTCAGGCTCGTTGTGAGCATGTGCAGCATTTTCAAGTTTGCGTCTCGTTGTGTGGTGAATCTTTGGTCTGAACTGGGCTAAACCTGCTCAGCACCGTGAGTGAGAGAACGTTCCCTTACAGAACGTTGTTGGCCACGCCCACACCACCCTGCTAAATGTTCTAGACAGCAAAAAAGCAGTTTTTTAGACTAAATTTTATAATATTTATGAAAATAAATTTTTAATTGGATGACTGTAAACAGCTTATAGAGAAACCCAACATTAATGTCATATATTTATGTCTGTGGGTTGCCAGAGCCTTTAAGGATGGCTGTAACATTATACGACGAATATATAGGTTAAAGCTAAATGTTATGACCAAATACAACATATATATATTTTTTTTTTATAATTTTTTGAGCATTTTCAAGCTTTATTAGATAGTACAGAGTTGAAATGGGGGGGGGGAGAGAGAGAGAGGGGGGATGACCTGCAGTAAAGGTCCACGGGTCGGATTTGAACCCGCGACTACTGCAACAAAGGCGGAGCACCCCCAAACAGCATACTATTGTTATGGACAGCAGCAGTATGTAGTATGTAGTAGCCTCTAGTACAAAAGAGAGTATGTGATTTGGAACACAGGGAGAGTTTCAAACTGAGTCCAGACTGAGTGAGATTCACTGTTTCCCATTTAACCTGTCATTTTCATTTCACTTAAATGTTTTATTTCTAATAATTATTTTATTTTATTCATTTTTTATTCACTTTTCTTATTCAGTGCTTGATGTATTTTAATATTGATGTATTTCGTGACCCTGTGAAGCACTTCGAATGGCCTTGTGTCTGAATTGTGCTATAGAAATAAACTTGCCTTGCCATTAAGTTGTCATTGTGCTCTGCCTACACTTGATGGCGCTCTTGTCCCAGTTTAAAACACTCTGTATCCAAACTGCTAAAACAGTAGTGCACTACAATTTAAAATATCCCAACAAATAAAGAACCTGTGGTTTTTCTGCAAAGAGTCTATGCATGTTCTGTTCCTCTAAGAGATACACACCTGAAGTGTAGACCGAAATAATTTCTTGATTTTTTTGGCATTTTCAAGCTATATTAGACAGTACAGAGTTGAAATGGGGAGACAGAGAGAGAGAGGGGGGATGACCTGCAGTAAAGGTCCACGGGGCGGATTTGAACCCGCAACCACTGCAACGAAGGCCAGAGCAAATATGGTACGCGCTCTATCCATTACACCCCACCATTTACAATTTTAAGACACAATATTAAGAATAAAATCCATTTCCCTGGTTTACAGTCGAACAACCGAACCCTGCAACCCAGTGGACGACCGCCTTACAAAGCCCTGACTTACATAAATGCTGCCGTGTAGCAGTACAGGACTGTCGGCCATCTTGTTTAGGGAATGCAAACATGACAGTCACGTACATGATGCTCTGTGACCACAACAGTTTGTTTGTCCAGCATCTGTCTGGTCTGGGTGTCGTGAGAAAGTGCTTTACTATAGCTCCTCACAGAAAACAAATTAAAAAAACGTAGACATCTGACCTAAACTGTATAGGACGCTGAGAAAGTCTTATGCCCTCAGATCACAGGGAGACATTTGCTGTATGAAAACCAACAGTAGCATGTCCTGTTTGAGTGTAAGAATATAAATGAAATGTATTATAGAAAGAAGGAAGTACCTGCTGAAATATTATGTTCATTCTCCATCTATGTTTAAATTGATTTTGCTTTTGAGGTCGGATAGGCCAAACGTTATTGGTAAAACAAACAGACAAAAAAGGGTACTATTTTCAATGCACAAATAAATTAGATTGGGGGGTGGGGGGGTAAAGCCAAATGTAATCACTTAAACCCACTTTACAAATACTGCAGGTTGGATATGCACAATATACAGACAGGGATTGTAGCGCTGCCCAAACAATGTTCCTAGCAGACTATGCAGAATATTTTAAATGACACAGAGCGCCTTCACATCTAGAAATATGAGACAGTAAACCAATCGTAGGCCAAACAATGTGATTAAATCACTCGCTGAAAATAAACCTGGATATTGCTTCAGCGATGATGATGAGATAATTCTGCATAGAAAAATAAACCTAAGAAGAGTCACTGATCAGTAAATAGCCTGGGGCCTAGTGGCTACACAGACTGGGGCCTAGTGGCTACACAGACTGGGGCCTAGTGGCTACACAGACTGGGGCCTAGTGGCTACACAGACTGGGGCCTAGTGGCTACACAGACTGGGGCCTGGCTAAACAGACTGGGGCCTGGCTAAACAGACTGGGGCCTGGCTAAACAGACTGGGGCCTGGCTAAACAGACTGGGGCCTGGCTAAACAGACTGGGGCCTAGTGGCTACACAGACAAAAACAAAATGGAGTTTGTAAACAGTGAAGGGGAGGATGAGATTTTTGAAGGTCTCGCTCGTAGATAATAAAGGCTGTTTGTTTTCTCGAAGCTCAAACTGTTTATCCTGGTCTCTCTCCTCTGTGCCTACTGGTTTACACACTGTCCTATAGTCTGAAGGCTTTCCTGCTCAAACCAAAGGCCCATACACATCTCAACCATTGTGTCCTTGAGCAAGGCACTTAACCCCCAAACTGCTCCAGGGGCGCTGCACTATGGCTGACCCTGCGCTCTGACCCCCTCTGGAGTGTGGTAACTTTATTTTATTTATTTATTTATTTTAGAAAACACAGGTTTTGCAATAGTTTCATTAACCTACATTTTTGGAAAATGTCTTATCTAACAGAACAGTGTTTGATTATACAAATGGATAGTCTACTGCATTTTCACTAAACATACATGTCCACCCAACAAAACTATGTTATAAGATCATTTTTAAATAAATCCTTCAGTTCGATCCTATTATTAGCAGCACTTTAAATCAGCAGTGTTTCCGAACAATAACATGGGTGTTTCCATTGAATAAGTATTATTTTAGGAGGTGCCATTGTGACACACCCAAGCTGTCTGTGTGTGTGTGTGTGTGTGTGTGTGTGTGTGTGTGTGTGTGTGTTGTGTGTGTGTGTGTGTGTGTGTGTGTGTGTGTGTGTGTGTGTGTGTGTGTGTGTGTGTGTGTGTGTGTGTGTGTGTGTGTGTGTGTGCGTGTGTGTGTGGTGTGTGTGTGTAAAGGTGTTATGTCTGCAAACAATACCCATGCCAAAGAGCTCTCTACTTAAATCAATTCCAATGTAATTGATGGGGGACAAATTCCACAGAAATATGTCTGTACGAATGTAGTTCTAAAGCTCGTATTATTTTAGGTGTCTTTGTTAAGTGACACACCCTAGCTCTGTGTGTGTGTGTGTGTGTGTGTGTTGTGTGTGTGTGTGTGTGTGTGTGTGTGTGTGTGTGTGTGTGTGTTGTGTGTGTGTGTGTGTGTGTGTGTGTGTGTGTGTGTGTGTGTGTGTGTGTGTGCGTGTGTGAATGCGTGCGCGTGTGTTTGACTGTGTGCAAGTGAGTGAGTGAGTGAGTGAGTGAGTGAGTGAGTGAGTGAGTGAGTGAGTGAGTGAGTGAGTGAGTGAGTGAGTGAGTGTGAGTGAGTGTGTGTGTGTGTGTGTGTGTGTGGTGTGTGTGTGTGTGTGTGTGTGTGTGTGTGTGTGTGTGTGTGTGTGTGTGTGTGTGTGTTGTGTGTGTGTGTGTGTGTGTGTGTGTGTGTGTGTGTGTTTGTGTAGGTGTTATGTCAGCAAATAATATCCATGCCAAAGTGCTCCCTACTGAAAGCACGTTCAATTTTAGTGATGGGGACAACTTCCACAGTTCAATTTAATGGTGTTCTAGAGTTGGGCCAATAAACAAACATTTCTTTTTCTTTTTCTTTCTCATTTTTTCATTATCTTTGACATGTATTTATCAATTTTTTTCCATCTATTTTTGATTATTTTGAGTATTTATGTACCTTGTCTCCTTAATTTCTAGAGTTTATTTGTTAGCCTGAATATGATTTCATTGTGATTATTGATAGGGGTGGAACTCTGTACAAGCCCATTGGGCTTCGTTCCCTCTTTGCACCATTAATTGTTAATGTGTGCTAAATAAACTAAACTAAACTAAACTAAACTATCAGGCTTCATCATGGAGGTTTCTTCTAAAGTAAGTCTCGTTTTTTTTAAATACAAAATTCATTATTTTTGTAGATCAGGAAGGAATCATAAAGGAAACCGAAGGACCACCTATGAACGAACATACTGTATGGTTTTTCATAACTCAATTCATTTAGTTTATTTTTTTTTCTTTTAGCAACACATCATTTATTTTAGTATTTTGGATGATATTACAACACACTTATGATTTTATTTTTATAATTTTTTGTTGGCATTTTCAAGCTTTGTTAGATAGTAAAGAGCCGAAATTGGGAGACAGAGAGAGAGGGGGGATGACCTGCAGTAAAGGTCCACGGGTCGGATTTGAACCCACGACCACTGCAACGAAGGCCGGAGCCAATATGGTACACGCTCTATCCACTACACCACCGGAGCGCCCTGGCATGCGTATGACTTTAAAATGCGGGTCTGTCTAGAAGGCAGACTGAGCGCGACCCTGTGTAAGTAGTGAGCCTCATATGTCATTGATGGGGATGAGCACACAGGGATGACAGTTCATTACAAGAGGCCAAGTGTCACTGACAGTTTACAACCGCAGTAAATTAACCTTAAATCTGGGGGCGCCTTTAGCTCAGTTGGTAAGGCGCCCCCCCCCCGAGCCGGGCCCAGCAGCGGACCCGGGTTCGATTCCAGCCCGCGGTCGTTCTCTGCATGAACAAGAGCCCTCCGTTGCGCGTCGGGCTCCTGCTTCAGCTTTATTTCTAGCAAGTGACCCGTTCGCTATACATCATCCCTTACGTAATAACGCTTGGAGCTGTAGCCCATTTAATGATTCATATGCAAACAGTTTTAAAATCAATTCTACGACGGGTATGGGACAAGAGGAGCAACTGCAGCGATCGATAAAGCTTTCAACATACACACATGAACGTTACGTCAGTATTGAAAACACAGACATGGAACTAATTGAACCTATAGCCTTTCAAATCCAAATGCATGTTTGCTGTCATTTCAATAAATTCATCCCTAATGTCGATGTGTAGTGCTTAGAGCGTCCCCCCTATAAAGCTACAAATCAAATGTACCCTAATCTTGCGCCCTCTAAATCCACAGTCCCCTCTCTGACACAGTTGACTCTCACTCCATCTCACACACACACACACGCACACACGCACACACACACACACCACACCCCACACACACACACACACACACACACACACACACACACACACACACACACACACACACACACACACTCTCTCTCACTGCCATTGGGGACTATCTGGTAACAGGAAGTGGGCTTCTGGTGTTTTAAGCTTCAGGGCTCTTCTTATCACATTCTGGGGTCACAGACCACCGGCTATGCGGACAGTCGGAAAACATCTGTGGGGGTGAGCGAGGATGTCAGTCAGTCAGTCAGTCAGTCAGTCAGACAGACAGACAGACAGACAGACAGACAGACAGACAGACAGACAGACAGACAGACAGACAGACAGACAGACAGACAGACAGACAGACAGACAGACAGACAGACAGACAGACAGACAGACAGACAGACAGACAGACAGACAGACAGACAGACAGACAGACAGACAGACAGACAGACAGACAGACAGACAGACAGACAGACAGACAGACACACACACACACACACACACACACACACACACACACACACACACACACACACACACACACACACACACACACACACACACACACACACACACACACACACACACACACACACACACCAAGACAGCTGAAACAACAGGGTCACCACTGCCAATGGTCTGACTTGCCATCAGAAGAGGGGACACTTATACAACACTTTTCTTCTTCTTTTTTTTACAGAATGACTTATCTTTGAACTGTAGAAAGTATTTAGTACATACTCAAGTGTGCTTAGCTGGTTTACAGTACATATCAACAGAACCTTAACGTGTTGTTGAGTTTATTGACATTTGACCAAATTGTTTATGCGTTACTGCGTGTTACTGTGAGGGGATCCGGGAAAGGGAAATAAACAAACATGGTTTTAAAGTTAAAATAACTACGGTAAC
>CM047508.1:3013227-3023227 GCA_026122265.1 Ammodytes dubius | reverse complement strand
GGGTGTGTGTGTGAATGGGTTAATGTGGTAAGAAATGTAAAGAAAATTGTCTAAAAAGCGTTATATAAGTCAAGTCCATTTACCATTTATCATCTATGCCTTTGAGGTGTTTCTGTATCCGTGCACCTGATGGTAAATCGCTGTATAATAATCAGGTGAGCTGTGGGCAATGGCAGTCTGGCCTCTGCAGAGCTGCTATATATAGAAGCATAGCACAGGAGAGCACTGGACCATAGCGGGCGAGAGACAATGTTCTCTTGAGGGAGAGAGAGACAGAGAGAGACAGAGAGAGAGGGAGAGACAGAGAGAGGGAGAGATGTAGAGGAGAGACAGAGAGAGGGAGAGAGAGAGACAAAGAGAGAGATATAGAGAGGGAGAGGGAGAGTGAGAGAGGGAGAGAGACAGAGGGAGAGATGTAGAGGGAGAGACAGAGAGAGGGAGAGAGAGATGTAGAGAGAGATAGAGAGAGGGAGAGGGAGAGTGAGAGAGGGAGAGACAGAGAGAGGGAGAGAGAGAGAGTGTGAGAGAGGGAGAGGGAGAGAGAGAAAAGAGAGACAGAGAGAGAGATGGAGAGAGAGAGAGACAGAGAGGGAGAGAGAGACAGACAGAGAGACAGAGAGAGGGAGAGAGAGAGAGTGAGAGAAAGAGAGACAGTTATGTCCTTCCTCCTTTCAAGAACATAAAGGCATGTGTGAGCATTCCTATTTACCTTCCTTTTCTTTCCTTTAAAGCACATGTACACTATACTTTTACATAATACTCACTCTTATGTTATACCAATATATTATTTTTCTTTCTAGCACACACACACACACACACACACACACACACACACACACACAGAGACAGACAGACACACACACCTATGTACATGTGCACACATTCCTGTCTTGTGTAACACATCGAGAAAGAGGACAGATCCTTAATGTGATGTAAGGGGAAACAATGGCAGGGGCGTACACACACACAAACACACACACACACACACACACACACACACACACACACACACACACACACACACACTGTACACTCATTGGAATACATGCAAATAGACACACACACACGCACACACATGCAGACATTCTTTATTCTCAATTACTAATAAACACAGTGATATATGGGTTAACAATGAAAGGGGCAAACACACATTTCCAAACAGAATCGTGCACACAATGTAAACTAATTGGTACACATGCACACAGACACACACACACACACAAGGTCCTATACAGTATGTCCTTCATGCCATTCATTAAGTTTAGAGCTTATGGGAGACAGGACAAGGTGAAGAGTGAAGGAGGTGACTTTGAGCCTCCTCTCTCTCTCTCTCTCTCTCTCCTCTCTCTCTCTCTCTCTCCTCTCTCTCTTCTCTCTCTCTCTCTCTCTCTCTCTCTCTCTCTCTCTCTCTCTCTCTCTCTCTCTCTCTTCTCTCTCTCTCTCTCTCTTCTCTCTCTCTCTCTCTCTCTCTCTCTCTCTCTCTCTCTCTCTCTCTCTCTCTCTCTCTCTCTCTCTCTCTCTCTCTCTCTCTCTCTCTTCTCAGAGTTCTCGGTAGCAAACTCTGTGATTTGTAGCACTTATAGCAATGACGCCGGCCTGGACTTGTGTGCAGCCTGTTATGAGGAGTGAGTTGCAGGCTTGTAGCTAGAACGATGCATCAACATTTAATTGAATTATGTTATTGGTTTTTTTGTTATGCGATCTTTGTCTGCCTGGTACAAACTACGTCATACGAACAACATGTCACGCAACTTGTAAAACATGCTTCTAGCCGTCATGACTGCTGGTAACCTCGACAGGCTTAAACTAGTTTTATAAAGAATTAAATAGTTCCAAAATAGTTGATAATTATTCCCCCCGTTCGAATTCCGTTCAGTTGGACCAGGGCTTTGGCCTATACAGTGTTGGTGTGATCATTATAGAATATTCATTTTCAAGTTTGGTTATTTTCCAAGATATTGTGTGATTGTCTGATCGCCATGTCTTACTTCGTTTTACACTCCATGTCTAACCACTTCAAGAACCAGTGCAATGTTATCGTAACTGAAGGAAATTAATGCAAAAAAAAAAAAAAAAAAAATCAAATAGCCTATGTGACATACACAAAAAGAGTTAAAACTATGAAGACAACATATTCTGATAAATCCTCGTCAATGGACTTCCATTTAAAAAGGTTTTTCCATCCAACCGGTTGCTTCCATGCAGCTTTTTTTCCGCCTGTAGCTTCCAATCAAACAAACAAACGTACACAGATGAATAGATGTGAAAGTTTTGTAAGCACAATTTATTTCTCACTGGACATTGCCGATGGACATAAACACGTTTTGAAGCCTGGTACCTCCTCTCAACACTGACACAACACAGACGCACATGGAAAGCTACAGTACACAGGGCAGCGAGTAGGACAACAATGATAGGCTGAAAGTGTCCCAAAATAAACTGCACCTACATCATCACAACAAAGGAATTCTCTCATGCCAAGACAACATATAAAAATTGGTGTTGCTGGGATCACATAAGACACCTTTTCAAAATATTTCTCACCCTTAACACATAATTGTTGGCCCTGCAACACGACACTGACTGGCTGTCTATAACCATCAAATCATATTGTGTAAGAAAGTGAGTTTTTTTTAAGTCAATCACATCCTCTCAACAAATGTTTGTGAGTCGTTGCCGTACAGTATAAGAACATACAGCAAGACCTTCTGCATGTAAACAGACAATTTTTTGAAATGTTATAACTTACCGATTTACAAAAAAGACAAAAAAAAAAAAACATTTTGATTGCACATAAGAGCAAACGTTTGAAGACCAAGCTGACAGTTGCACACTTGATATCAGAAAGTTGAAGCTGCCTCTGTTTCCAGTCTGCATTCTATTTTTAAAACCGACATGAACTTTCTTTTAAGATCCAGTATGAAACGCTCTGTTGAAGAAGGTGCCGTCAAGTTTTGGGAATGCGGTGGAATACAAAAAAAAAAAAAAAAAAGTAGAAGAAAAAAAAAAAAAATTGGTCACTTTTTGATTTACTGTAAAAACAAGCTGCCAACTAGGAAAACTCACTCATGCCAATTTAAAGCCTACTTCACCGGTGGGAATATGAAGGTGTATTGAACTCTGAGATCCTATGTAGTATAAATGTGTAAACATTTCAAATTAAATCGGTTTCATGAGAAAAGGCAGAAAGAGTGCTTTATGGTCTCACTGTCTAACTCTACATTTTACTAGTGTGACATCACACTAGTAAATATGTAGGGTTAGGATTAACAGGACAGCTGGCCAAGGGAAGACTGAGGAAAGACTGAGGGAAGAAAAACCTCATTCATTATATTATAACAGCGATTTTAAAATGATAGAACGCTGGTTCTGTATAGGTGAAGTACTCCTTTGTATTAACAACAGTAAATGTGCGTGGTCTCTTAAATAATTCAACCTAAATATCCAGGACTGTCTTGCTAGGCAATGTGAATGACTTGTGGCACATTGGGAAAATGCAATGGCATCACATGAACATCTTTTTAAGATTTCTTCTTTTTCTTCCCGGCCTGCTCCCACTAGGCCTTAATGAATTCAGATAGTGGTCAATATACAGTATAACATATCGTTAGCCTCATAGCATAATAGCCTAAATATTTACTCTACTCTATGTTTACTCTAATTACTCTATTCTACATCTACTCTACTCTACATCTACTTTTCGTTAGCCTAATAGCATAATTGCCTATGTCATATTTTAAGGGTTATAGAGTAGGGTAATGTAGATGTAGAGTAGAGTAGAGTAGAGTAAATATGATTTAGGCAATTATGCTATGAGGCTAACGATATGGCAGTTAATATTTACATTAAGTACACCTTCCTTCACCTACAAAAGGAGATACATGCTTTCTGTAAAAAATTAATCGCTGATTTTGAAATCGAAAAACATAAAAACAAATAGTGTTTCAACTGGGCTGCTGCCAAAGTTCTTCTGACCATTGTGGATGGTTTTATGTGTATAGGGGAGACGGGGTTATATGTCACACGGGTTGGTTCCCACTAGAGTAAAAAGTGTGCCTACTAGCCTCGGTCTCCCCTATCCAGTAAAGCGTTTTCTCGACTAACTCTTCACATTTTCGTCCTTATTAGAAATGGTTTGTAATCTGTTTCCGTAATAGGACCAATATGTTTAGCCCCGAGCGGTTTTACAAAATTCGCCATTTTATATCGCAAAGGAAGGTTATAGATCTGAAAGTGTTGTAGTGCAAAGTGATGATAAAGAATGACAGTGAACTGAATATCATTTTTTTGTGAAAAGTTTAAGTTACAAGGCATTTAAATGTAAATGTAAATGTAAATGTAAACAGTTCCAGGTCCTTGAACCGAATCCCAAGCTGTAGTTTGGATTCATGGAGGTCCAGAGATATTTGTCTGGCAACACAGTTTTCGGTAACACTTAACATTAAGGGTACATTAATAAACTGTTAATTAATGCTAATTTAAAGCTGGGATATATGATTCGGGGAGAAAATAGTAGTTGGGATAGAGATTTGAATCCAAATACCTCAACCGCTCCACTTGTTCTCTTTGGTCCCTCCCCTATGGTCCCTCCCTGACACGCTCTACACCCAACAGTCGGTGCCAAAGTGAATGGACAGTCCCAACAGCTAATAAGAACAGAGAATCGGAACCTCGCTCTGATTGGTCAAAGTGTACAGCTCATGTTTTGACAACAACTTTGACCAATCAGAAATCATATACCCCAGCTTTAATGCTATTTATGGTTAGTCAATGCGTAGTAAAGGACTATTTAGCATTTAGATAGTGTAAATGCTTAGTTATTAATGGTTGGTTAATGCTTTTGTCAACTAATGCTTAGTTAAGCATAATCTAAGTTAATGCTTAGTTTATGTTCATTAAGCATTTACTAAGCATTTCTTAACAGCTAGGTAATGCTTAGCAAATGCTTAGTAAGCCTTAATTAAGCATTTACCAACAGTTCATTTATGTACGCTTATTGTAACGTGTTGGCCAGTTTTCAGTAAAGGATGTCAGAAACATTTGAGCAATACAAACCTTATTTATAGCTCCAGCATGAAAGTCACTATATACTTAATTATTGGCAACAGCTGAATGCACTCAGTTTTATTAAACAGTTTGAACAGTTTCACTGTACTGTGGTAGGATGGCCTAGAGGAAAGGTGGCCGACCAGTATCCATGAGGTCGCTGGTTCGATCCCCGGCACCGGACAGGAGGGTGTTAGTTGTAAAAACTAGTAGTGGCTGGTATTACGTCTACGGTGCCCACCATCTCTACCATTGTGTCCTTGAGCAAGCACTTAACCCAAAACTGTTCCGGGGTGCTGTACTACGGCTGACCCTGCGCTCTGACCCCCTCTGGAGTGTAGGTAACTTGAGGTCAATGGGTTGAGTTATTAGTCAATGGTTAATTGGTAACCATTGACTAATAAACTAACTTTACTTACTATGAAACTCCTTGCTCTACAGTGCTGTCAACATGAGGTAGCTGCAATATCTCATACATTGACTTTTAACAGAAGCTGAATGCAGTAAACAATTGGGTTTAGAATTCTCTGTGACACGTCCTGTAGACTTGAGTTCTGATAAATGTCGCCGTCTGTGGTTAGAATGAAAAGGAAACAGAAATAACGTTGCTTACATAACATGAAAGACACTTCTACTCTTTAAAGCTGGGGTATATGATTTGGGGAGAAAATAGCAGTTGGAATAGAGATTCGAATCCAAATACCTCAATCGCTCCACTTGTTCTCTTTGGTCCCTCCCCTATGGTCCCTCCCTGACACGCTCTACACCAACAACAGTCGGTGCCAAAGTGAATGGACAGTCCCAACAGCCCATAAGAACAAAAATCGATTATTATTATTTTTTTTTTAAAGAATCGGAGCCTCGCTCTGATTGGTCAAAGTGTACCGCTCATGTTCACTTTGACCAATCAGTAATCATATACCCCAGCTTTAAGGCTTCTTGCTATCACAGTTTACAAGCTGAGGTACTCCATAGGGCTTCATCATTTCCTCCAATAAAACACAGACATTTCCAAGCATTTACCAACAATTAAAAAAAAAAATTTGACCAGTAATCTACAATCTTTTTTTTAAGTCTTCTTCTTTATTCCAAAAGTATTTGCATTTGGATGTCAAATGAATCCATGTACATCCGACCCTCCTCCGGCTGGGTGTCCACGCAGTCTGAATGCAAAAAGTGTTCTTCAGAAAAAACGAACGATACTCAGCCATGCAAAAGTGTGTGGTCTCTTTAAATAATATCACTTAAATATTCATGAATTGTTCTTCCTAGGCTTTGTAAAATGGCTCCTGGCACAGTGGGGAAAAAAGTGTCCAGATATCCAAGTTGTCAGGTTTTGTTTGATAAAATCCTCATTATCCGCACCAGTGACATGACTGTAGGGATGCCAGCTGGTCTGCCATTCTGTGGGTCCAACATTTTAGGTCCGGGCTGAAACAGCTCAACTTCTACTGGATGGATTGGCTTTAACCTTTCTTTATTTATACAGTTAAACCCATTGAGACCTCTCGGAGACTCTTTTACAAGGGTGACCTGTTCCCATTTACACGTTAACACTGGAAGAGACCATTCACTGTCTATAGAGGCTGAATCCTGAGGGCTTTGGTGATCCCATGGCATTTCCTCTGGTTTAACAATGATCTTCTTGTGGAATCTTCTGAAGCTAATGAATGAATCCTAGCCCCAGCTGTACTATATTACAACATGTCATTTAGCAGACGCTTTTATCCAAAGCAACTTACAACTGGAGCACACATTCATACACCGATAGCAGCAGCAGCTACCACGCAGGGTGCAAGCTATCTATCGGGAGCAATTTAGGGTTCAGTGTCTCTTTGCTCAGGGACACTTGGACATGTGGCGGGGAGACGGGGGATCGAACCACCGACCCTGCAGTTGCGGGTCGACCACCCTACCCACTGATCTACATCCCCCCCATCTATGACATAGCATCTTACGTGCTAACATTAGCATGCAGTTGAAGGATTTGTTACTGAGCAAGCCTACCAGCCTCACGCTGAACATTTTTTGGCACACTAGAGTCTAGGGTCTAACAAAATAGTCTTTCTTAATTTTCAGTGTACCCAACAAACCTTTCTGTCTAGTGTGCCAGCATTTCAAATCTCCCAGGGGCTGCTACCGTTGGAGTGGCTACAGATGATATGAGTTCCCATTTCGTCTCCCATAACGTGACATTTACACCGAGTATCATACAGCCTCATAAAAGCATCTGATTTAAGCCTGGTCAGGACCGATCACATCAGAGCCTATCAGTGTTGGGAGCTCCTTCCATCCACAGCACGGGTCAGTTTTCGACATTTTAACGGCTCGATGTCACTATTTAACACTGAGGATAGTCATCTGTAGACACTCCTCCTTCAGGGCCACCAGCTCTGTCTTGTAGCTGCTGGTTTTGCCCTCCTCTGCGTACACACACGGCTGCTTCTTTGCCGACAGCGGCGTTTCCATGGTCACCGAGCCGGCGTTGAGCATGTCGGCGTGGGACGGTGAATGTCTGGAGCCCCTGCGGCAACAAGCCGCGGACAGGATAGCCGAGAGAGCCCTGCCCACATCGTGCCTAGCGCCCTCGTTTACGAAACAGTACAGAATCGGATCGGCGACGCAGTTCAGGCTAGTGAGCGCTAACGAAACGTGATACGCCGCAAACAAGCTCTCCTCCGATCCGCAGTCACACGGCTTGTTTATGTACATGATGCTCCGAACCAACAGCAGGATGTGGTACGGTCCGAAGCAGAGCAAAACTATCAGGATAAGACTCAACGCCAGCCGCTGGATTTTAGCCTTTTCTTCGCGCTCCGTCGAGACGTTGCAGCGTATGGCGGAGAGGATCCCGCGGTAGGCTACTAGCATGGCGGTCCACGGGGCGAGGAAGCCGAAAAACGTGCGGTAGAGATTCATGCCGGCCACCCAGTCCTGCATGGGATACTTCTCGAAGCAGAAGGTGTGGTTGAAGCGGTCCTGGAAGAGCTCGTCGTGGAAGAGAGGAGCCGAGTTGGCCACGATCTCAATGATCCAGACCATCGCGCTGACAAGGACCGCTGAAGGGAAGGGAGAGGGAGAGAAATGTTAAGTTAAGTTTGGACAATTTAGAGATAATTTTTTGGGCATTTTCAAGCTTTATTTGATAGTACAGAGCTGAAATGGGGAGACAGAGAGAGAGAGGGGGGGGGATGACCTGCAATAAAGGCCGAAAGCCAATATGGTACGCGATATGGCCACTACGCCACCGGTGCGCCCCAAGTTTGACAATTAAGTACATTTTTCACAAGGCTAAATTGAAATTTGTCTTTTCTCATATCCGCTCTCAAGTTTTCCACTTCAGATGGGGGTCAGAGCGCAGGGTCAGGCATAGTATAGCGTCACTGTCAACCATTATGTAGAGTTTCCATCCAAATATGAACAATTTTATAAATGAAGTGCCTGACACTTATCGTTATGTACCAGTATTTGCTTTCATGTGAATTTGATTTAGAACAAATGAAATTATCTCGGTGCGCTCCGGTGGTGTAGTGGATAGAGCGCGAACCATATTGGCTCCGACCTTTCTTGCAGTGGTCGTAGGTTCAAATGCGACCCATTGAACCTTTACTGCATGTCATCCCCCCTCTCTCTCTCTCTCTCTGTCTCCCTATTTCAAATCTGTACTACATCTAATAAAGCTTGAAAATGCCCAAAAATAATATAAAAAATAAAAGAAATT
Source organism: Ammodytes dubius (assembly GCA_026122265.1). Lineage (NCBI taxonomy): Eukaryota > Metazoa > Chordata > Actinopteri > Uranoscopiformes > Ammodytidae > Ammodytes > Ammodytes dubius. The sequence continues at coordinate 3,014,460 of CM047508.1, read as the reverse complement.
ATCTCTACACTACAGATCCCTGCATTCTCAATAGAAGATCATACCTGTTTTGATGCGTCGGACCTTTGCAAAGCGCATGGGGTAGGCCACAGCCAGGTAGCGGTCCAGAGATATGCAGCAGAGGAAGGCGATGCTGACGTAGATGTTTGTGTAGAAGATGAAACCGAACAGTTTGCAGCTGCCCTGGCCGTGGATCCAGTCGTCATGCTGCAGGAAGTAGTCTATCCACAGAGGCAGAGTGGTGATGTACAGCAGGTCGGCCACTGACAGGTTGATCAGGTAGATGCCAAGCTCGTTACGCTGTCTGACCTGCAGGGGAGAAAGTAAGTAAGTAAGCTTTATTTATATAGCGCCCTTCACAGACCAGGGTCACAAGGCGCTTTACATATATTTACATTTCATACACACACTCAAACACCGATGGCAAGAAAGCATAGGGAGGGCCAGATTGAGTGAAAAACAGTTCGACTTGGGCGACTGTGGCTCAGTTGGTAGAGCGGGTCGGCTGATGATCAAAGGGTTGGAGGTTCGATTCCCCGCCCTGCCACCTGTGTCATGGTTGTTGTGTCCTTGGGCAAGACACTTCACCCACCTTGCCTCGTGTGAATGTCGATAGTTAGCCTGCTATCGGTGTATGAATGTGTGTGTGAATGGTAATGTGGGAAAGGAAAACAGGTCTCCCCTTGCAAAAGAGTCTTCGGACTCAATGGTATATACCTGTATAAATAAAGGTTAAAAAAACAGTTCAACTTGTCCTTTTACTAGGGGAATTGAATTTGAATTTTTTATTTTATTTCAGACATATCAAAAACAATACAAAACTAAATGAAAAGCATAAAAATACAATAAACTAAATTTATATTTAAATGACTTCACAAAAAGAAAAAAAAAGAAAAATAATTATTTGTATTGATGTGATATGCCTGAAAAGGAGCAGGAAGAAGTATACACTTATTTAATCCTACCCCTTTTTTGCAAGGATATGGGCCAGAGTGAGTGAAAAACAGTTCAACTTGTCCTTTTACTAGAGCGGATAAGAGGAAAATCGTGCCAATTATTTGCTGTATTTGTTCTCTATGGCCTATTGATCAAATGCGCTTGATTGGCCACTTGAACATCAAAGATGGTGGCACAACTTCTCCCTTAAATTTATTTCATCCGCTCCACTATCAATGTGAAAAACTATTGCTAACATGTGATTAATGATTGTTCATAATGTTATTTACATATAAT
>CM047508.1:2988227-3008227 GCA_026122265.1 Ammodytes dubius | reverse complement strand
CCTACTCATACTAAAAGCCTACTAACATCCTACTCATACTAAAAGCCCTACTAACATCCTACTCATACTAAAAGCCATACTAACGTCCTACTCATACTAAAAGCCCCTAACTCCTACTCATACTAAAAGCCCTACTAACGTCCTACCCTACACTCCTACTCATACTAAAAGCCCTACTAACATCCTACTCATACTAAAAGCCCTACTAACATCCTACTCATACTAAAAGCCATACTAACGTCCTACTCATACTAAAAGCCCTACTAACGTCCTAGTCACTCATTTTGACATCAATATGAGTATGTGACTGTTTTGTAAATTTGTGTAGGCGAGAAATGCCCGGATGAGTATAAACTTCTGGCAAGATGTTGTGTATGGATCGATAGGATACTTTTCCTACTCAACGCCCCATAATGCATTGCGTCTTTTCAAATGACACTGAAGTTTTTTTTTTTTTTTTTGTTCTGCATACTTCAGTGTAAACGGTCCAACAAACCTCACATACACAATCAATGGTTAAGTAGACAGTATGTAGTATACATGTTGAGTATGCAAGGGGGAGGCGCTATGTAGGGATTTTCCAAACAGCCAACAGACCTTGCATACAGAGCAAACAGAGTCCAGGGCTTATGATAATGATAGCATCATATGCATTATGTGAGCTTTCATATAAACATAGCTTAACACACACACACACACACACACACACACACACACACACACACACTCACTCACTCACTTCTTCACCCCGCGCTCAGCGTTGAAGTACATCTTGGAGCGGCTATAGATATGTTTTGCATATGACCGATAGGAATCCTCATATGTTCTCAATCACGTCCATATGTGATTCAGCTCCGTGCAACGCCTTACTCTAGGGTTTATTTGAGTTTCGGCTTCTCTCCCTTTCCTTCTAGATCAATAGATTTCAGAAACCACTCAGAAGGTTTTTAGAGCTTGAAGATGTATTATGATAAATGGGAAAGTCTTGCTCTTGTGACCTTAGGTTGGTGTAATAGAGGAAAGGTTAAACATTAGAAATCATTCTTCTAGGGCAGTGAAAATACGTGTTAGGAAAAATAACTCTAATTTTAATGATATTATGCCCCCCCCCCTCATTAATTTGCATTTACCAATATATAATCATTTAAACAATTGATATATTCTTCACATTTGACTTTAATAAATGTTCTCACTCATTCTTGGTGCTTTGGAGCGAGGAGGTACAACAGCCATAAAAACTAACCTAATTTTAATAATTAGAGAGATAGTACATTCCTGAAGCCAACAGTATCTGCTAGAACAAAGGCCTTTTATAGCAGCATAGTTGTGTAGAACTATCAAGACCGGAAGCTTTAACCTTTTTTTTGTATTTTTACCTTAGACTAATTCATTATCTGTTAATCCTATTTTTATTGTACCTTATAACTTATTTTTATTGTACCTATTTTACTTATTTTTATTGTACACTTATTTAACTTATTTTATTGTACCTTATTTAGAGGCCTGTACGCACTTTGTCTCTGCCTGGTCTGATGAAAGCGCTTTATAAATAAAGTTGGATTAGATTGGAAACCTAGTCAATAAAGTTCAGCAGAGGACGTCGGGAGAGAAGGGGATGGTCCCAAAAACACATGGCAACAATAAATGACCACCTTGTTTAGAGATAATATAATGCCTCTGTTGTCGAGAGAGGAGTCTCTTTTTTCTTGTTGACTTTGCTGTGCCTGCATCAGCTGTCCTGTGATATCACTTCATAAAACATCCTCTGAGAACTTGGAAACTTTCTCCAGTCATTCTTTATTTTTGCCTTCCATATTTCCGAATAAACAAACACGTAATTTAACTTGCTGTTATACGTAGAGATTGTAATGGATCCCGCCCAAGGTAATTTTCTGCATGTCTTCCCCTCTCTGCCCCATTTCACCTCGTTCTCTACAAAACTGTCTAAGCAAAAATATCCTTCAATAAATTGTAATGGAAATCGGTCTGTTGACACTGGCTGGGAGCAGATTCCATGATATCAGCCTTAATAATGGCTTAGCCCAGTGGTGGGAACTGAAATGAGCCCTTTAATAAACCCTTTGATGATGACTAATGTGGGCCTTTAAAAAACATGGTAAAATGTTTCTTAAGAAAAAGGCAGCCATGCGAGACACTTCCTAAACCACACATCAAAACAGAATAAATATCTGAGAAAGAAACAAGCCTCAGTTTGGATGATGTGAGTCACTAGTGTTGAACTAGTAACTTGGGACAGAGCTGACACACTGGCCTAATACACACACACACACACAAACTACATATTAAAGCTAGTGTTGCCCCCAAGACAAATTCTATTAGTGAGTGGTAATTACAACAACACTGTCGGTCTACATGGGGTAAGGCAGGTCTGGTCTGGTCAGCACACACACACACAACACACACACACACACACACACACACACACACACACACACACACAACACACACACACACACACACACACACACACACACACACACACACACAACACACACACACACACACACACACACACACACACACACACACACAAAGAGTGAGTGAGGGGTCTTTCTGCGGTAACCTTGTTGAATAAGTATTGTTGGGGAAACACTGTTTAAACTGGGTCACAACTCGCTGTCATCTGTCACCACAGTACACACAACCTCACATTGGCAGATTCTTACTACGAATATACAACCTGCCATTTTCACAAACACTTATTTGCATTTGACATCCACTTATGACTGTCCCCATGGCTTTACTCAAATACCTACTTCAGAGATATGAAGGTGTATTGAACTCTGAAATCCTGTGTAGTATAAATGTGCAAACATTTTAGAAATCGGTTCATCCTAGCCTGAGAAAAGGCAGAAAGAGTGTTTTTAAGGCCTCACTGTCTAACCCTACATTTTCCCATGCGTGACATCACACGTGGGAAAATGTAGGGTTAGGATTAACAGGACAGCTGGGCCAAGGAAGACTGAGGGAATAAAAACCTCATTCATTATATTATAATAGTGATTTTATAATGAAAGAACGCCAGTTCCGTATGGGTGAAGTATTTCTTTAATGTTCATGTCAAGATGGAGTTAAATTGTCTTGTGTTTTTCTTCAGATTTCCTGAAAAGGTTTTGTTCGCATTGTTGGAATTCCACATCAAAACAAGCAAACGGTGCCTGAAGGTGTCTCACTCACTGAGGAATGCCAGCAGGTCAAAAAGGCATTTCTTAAACCCTCTAGGAGAAACTACCCTCCTTATCTGATCATTATTTGTGCTTAGAGAATTTCTCTCATTCCATAACAATGAAATCCCCAGCAGGCAGAGAAGGTGCCAGTAGAAGTTTAAAGGTCACATATTGTGCTAAATGCACTTTTTAAATGTGTTCTAACATATCCATGGGTCCACGGTGTGCCTAGAGACTGCCAAAATATTTAAAAAAAATAACAATCTCTCCTGTTCTCACTCTCCCCCACTAAGACCATATAATATGGTGTATAATAGTACCGAGAAGTGTATAATATGGGAGCTTTAAATACAGTGTGTATATTGACGGCTGTATTTGGCATATAAAACAAACATACTTTATCCAGTTGACAATTCATTTTGCATTAGTGTGTTCCAGGCCATTGCTTAAATAAGACATTGTTTCTTAGCAATGTTTGCCTGTTTAAATAAAGGTTGATGATGATGATGATGATGATGATGATGATGAATATCGTAATAGCTAATTACTGCCAAAATTGAAAATAAAAATTCCACTTTAATTAAAATAATTTGAAACCTCCCAGTGAAATGCAATGTTCAGTAAGTGCACTGTCAATTTGAAAAAATGAAAATGCAAAATCCTTCTTGTGTCAGTCAGTTGAATCATATCTTGTGGATAAACGTGTTTCTAATAATTTCATGCAGTTCATTTCATGTTAGGCCTACAATTCACACACACACACACACACACACACACACACACACACATTCACACACCGATAGCAGGCTGACTATCAAATTCATACAAGGCAAGGTGGGTGAAGTGTTTTGCCCAAGGACACAACAACCGTGGCAGGGCGGGGATCAAACCGCCAATCCTTCGATCATTGGCCGACCCGCTCTACCACCTGAGCCACAGTAGCAACTTACCAAATTTTGTGATCTTTCTGATTAAAAATAAATAAATAAAAATCAGTTCAGCACACATATACTGTATATATATACAGTAAACAAAGAGAGCTACAAAAATCATAAATGCATATAAGCCTAGATAAGGTTAATATGTTTATAATGGTCCATAACAATAACAATAACAGCTTGCATAATCTATTTATTTATTGCTACACACTCCATTTCTTAAACAAGGTCAAACACAAATATAAATTAATAAATGTTGCTAACATCTGCTGCTGCTTCTTTTTAAATGTATTTATAAATATGAATCTGTATTTTACTTTTTTACCATGTATATTGATGCATTTTAGCTTGTGTTACTTGTTTTGTGTCATGTTGTATGTACTACAGCTGCTGGATTTTTGAATTTCCCTGAAGGAACACTCCCAAGGGATCAATAAAGTGTCTATCTATCTATCTATCTATCTATCTATCTATTCTATCTATCTATATATAAAGGAGAGGTGTCTTTCCCAAGGGCATTTTCTCAGGCATAAGCAATATGACTGAGACGTGAGTGACGTGTGTGTTCTTCACTTCAGCATGTGTTATGTATCACTTGTGTTATCTTGGTCCAACCCCAAAAACCAGAAATGTGGTTTGTTCTGTCAGCTGCAGATGTTTATCACGTAGCGTTTGCATGCGATGGCCCACACACGCGACACTATGGTTACATGGTTACATGGTTACATGGTTACATGGTTACATAGTGCATGTGTTTGAGTACATGTGAGTGAGATCATGCGATTGTTTAAGTGGTTCCTTTGCACAAGGTAAAGTTAGTTTGCAGCAGCGGACAGACTGATAAGTTCTCTCGTCATTAGTTTAGTTTTAGTTTTATTTGTGCAAATAAACAAGATCAAATGGCAAAACAAAAAAAATAAATTAAAGAGCTAAAACAACTACAAAGTCATGTTACAAAAAATGAAAATACATTTAAGTACATGTAAAAAAGCAATGTAAAGATGTAACTAACAAGCAAAAACACAATATAACATACATTCAATTTAACACATTATCGTAAGCTTTTAAAATGAGGTACATTTTAAGATGTTCTCCCGTCATTCACTGTGTCTTATTCTCATATTTGTACTGTGCGTGAACACAAGTCCTATATGTTCATATTTGATTTACACTATCACAGTTTACAGGTATGCACCAACAAACAGCACGCAAACATGGGACTAAACAATGCATAATAGCTACTTGATTACTGGTTCAAGTGTTATTGAAAAAACTGCTTGATGAATCTTCCAATTAAACCTGCAGTGTGTAGAATTTTGGGTTTTATTTCCTAGCAGATTTTGTAGAAAGTATTTATAATATCCATAAGTACATTTAATTTAGTGCATAATAGCTGAAAAAACTGAAAGAAACTCCATGGTATCATCAAAATAGATAAAATAATAACATGTATTTATAACCTGAACAGCCGGAAGTTACCAGCTGTCCTGACAAAATCATTTCTTACGGCCGCTGACTAAAATTTCACAACTGCTTTGTCATCACTTTGAATAATGCCATGTTTGACAGCATAGTGCTCAAACACACACACACACACACACACACACACACACACACACACACACTGTCTCTGCCACACACACACACACACCCCCATCATCATCATCACACACACACACACACACACAGTCTCTGCCAGCATACAAATCCTCCTGTTATCAATGACTCTTCATGCTCCAGTTAACTTACACCCACAAATATCACTCCAATACAAGTGGCTGTTATTTCTGCACTTTTGAAGGATTAGTTTTCTAGTAACAGTATTCATCCCCATTTCAATACCTTCATAGTGTGACATCGTGTTTGATGTTCTCTGATGTTCTCCGATGTTCTCTGATGTTCTCTGTCTTTAATACGCTGCCTCTCAGACACACATTTTCTATTTTCTCACGTACTTCCCTTCCCCCTTTTATTTTTATTTTATTTTTATTTTTTTGCATGTTAAAGGTGCAGTGTGTAATATGACATCATCAAGTAAGTTCTAGAAAGTTCTAGAATGCAACGCTCTCTGGGTAACCCCAACCCTTTCGAATAATAACAGAAGCTACAGTGGCCTTCAAGGACATGAACAATTCTACATTTTAAACAATGCACCTGATGACATTCCAACTATGACACTTCCAAAATGGCGGCACTAAGCCTTGGTCCAAAGTATGGAGAAATATGGACATATATGAGACCATTTATAAGGAAAAAAATAATAATTCTAAAAAAGAAAATCTGCTATTATGCACTAAATTAAAACATACTTATGGAAATTATAATTACTTTCTACAAAATCTGCTAGGAAATAAAACCCAAAATTCTACACACTGCAGGTTTAAGTTGAGGAAAGTTAAGATAATAACGGATCAACTGTATTATACATGGCATCTGCTAGGTGTTGCTATGTGGCATAGGCAGTACAGTACATCTCCTTAAATTACAGCATCAATTACGTGTTGCATAGGGAAAGGATTAATTCCATATGACATAATACACAGTCTAGAGATTACACAAAAATTATATGTGCCATCCAATTTGAAATCTCTTATAATCGGGTTAGAACAGACAGGCAATAAAGGGTGGCCCGGTAAGTAACAACCGCACCCAAGAGAACCGTAGAATACACATAACATTTTGAGTGATCATGTATAAATAAGAGCTACGTACTTCCCTCTTTCATCTGCACACTGTCTATTTATTCTCGCACAATGTTTGTAGATCTACGCACTTGAAAAATACTTAAGCTCAGTCTTTGAAATATTGTCCATTCTTCAAGTAGCTGTTTAAAAAGAAAAAAGTGGGTTTATTTTACATGGGGTTAGGTCCTACAGGGATGTAACTTAAGGTTTGAGGCAACAACTTAGCTGGAAAGTGGGTTCACTAGGTTTATTAGTCAAAGTGTGTGTGTGTGTGTGTGTGTGTGTGTGTGTGTGTGTGTGTACAATAGAGGCCTAAATCAACCTGTCTGATCTGCAGCCAGAGGAGATTAGGTCACAGCAGTGGTGCAGCAGACATCATGCTGGCTGTCAACACAACACACACACACACACACACACACACACACACACACAACACACACACACACACACACACACACACACACACACACACACACACACACACACACACACACACACACACACACACACACACACACACACACACACACACACACACACACACACAACACACACACACAACAACACACACACACTCTAGCTCATATGGTAAATAACACGTCATACATACACAGTACTACCAAGCACAGAAATGTATAAACACGTGATACGTACTACTCAGAAGAACTAACACAAGTTATTCTAAGCCACACAGTCAAAGTTGATTTCTTGAGCAGCAACACAAGTCATAAGTCATAGTTGAGCTGTTGACAAGCAGCAGTCAAGTTTACCCTGAAGGTTAAGTGTAGGGTTGAACATTTGAATGAGGGTAGTAAGGTTTCTGTGTGTGTGTGTGTGTGTGTGTGTGTGTGTGTGTGTGTGTGTGTGTGTGTGTGTGTGTGTGTGTGTGTGTGTGTGTGTGTGTGTGTGTGTGTGTGTGTGTGTGTGTGCGTGTGTGTGTGTGTGTGTGTGCTGGAAGTGACTGGGTACAGGTATGCAACATGTCAATGAGGAGTCGCAAAAAGTATAAATGTATAAAAAAAACCTGTGTGTTTATCCGTGAGAATGTGTTTTGACTGTTCCTTTATTTCTGTTGACAGTCAAACAGTGAAAGTACGAAGACAGTAACGCTACATCGGCAAATATGTCAACACGCTCCTTTCACTTTACAACAAACACACACACACACACACTCAAAAAGACACACACACACACACACCACACACACACCTCACTACTCTCATTCAAATCTCAGAATGTTTAGGACATACTGCAGTAGACACTGGATCACATCTGTTCTCAATGTTGTTTTTTGTTGTGACCAACTTTTCTTATCTGTGTCAGTGATCCCCTGGGTGTCATTACGCCTCAAATCATTTCTTTGGCACAGACCGCAGTGCAAACAGTTCCTTCAATGTTTATTTGAGTTTGGTTTGTGTAGATCCAATGTGTGATTATGAATAAACTCATAAGTTGAAAGGAGTCACAATTACAGCTCTACATAACTTATTGAAAATGCTCTTAATGACAAACATGTATTGGAATTGGTAGAAATGTTGTCGGTAGTTTGTATTATAAAACCATCTTGAAAAGAGAACAGAGGGACTGTATGAGAAACTATCAAGACGAGAGCTTGAGCTTGAGCCATGGAGTCACTAGGCAACAGGACAGCTGATGTCAGCAGGACGGCCCACCCACGTTTCAACTTCAACGTCCCAATATTTAGAAAAAAAAATTAAAAATCTTCAGAAGTCTTCTATCCTGTGCTGATGTTAATTAATGTCTCCATCATGTAAATGTTAAATGGACTTACTTGACTTATAAAGCGCTTTTTAGCCGATTTTCTCAGCCCCGAAGCTCTTTACATTTCTTACCACATTCACACACACACACACACACACACACACACACACACACACACACACACACACACACACACACACACACACACACACAACACACACACACACACACACACACACACACACACACACACACACACACACACACCGATGACATGTGGTTTTAGAGTGCACATGGCTTAGCATTGAATGTCAGAAGCAAAGCACACTGGTTGAGTCTCACCCCTCAGTAACCTTCCCTCTATCAACACCACTGTAGCACAGGCCGCCTCCCCATCACATGTCTGTTCACTGAGGGACCACTCTGGGGTTTCAAGAAAACTGCATGACGTCAAACTTTCTCTAAAAACACAGTCTGAGCACATCCCAAATAAGATTATTATTATTTTGTTTTAAAGATTATTTTTTGGCATTTAAAAAAAAAATGTATTAGACAGTACAGAGTTGAAATGGGGAGAGAGAGAGAGAGAGAGAGAGAGAGAGAGAGAGAGAGAGAGAGAGAGAGAGAGGGGGGGGATGACCTGCAGTAAAGGTCCACGGGTCGGATTTGAACCTGCGACCACTGCAACGAAGGCTAGAGCCAATATGGTACGCGCTCTATGCACTACACCACCGGAGCGCCCCCCGAAACTTAGATTCTTTGACACAAAATGCGTTTGTGTCACTTAGTCCTGTATGACGGTGGATTACTTAAAACTTTTCTCAAGCATCGACACTTTTGTCTAGACACAAACAATAGCCAGAGTTGGTATTGTTATCATATGAAAAACGATTCTGAAATTATGAAGTGAACACTGAGGAGTCTTAACAAATCGCTCGAAAACTAATAACTCTGCCTCTTCACTCAAAGAACTTTTCTGCATTACCGTGAGAGTATTTATTCTTAGTTTAAGTGACTTCATTTTAAAACAGGCAAGCCTCACTCTTACAGTCTTCCTCCACTATTTACCCAATCGATGACGTTCTGAAATGGCCCATAATGAGATAATGCTTGTGAGTGCTCTGAAACAGTCAATGGATCATGAGACGAATGCACTATAATCCAGTCAGCACCATATTAAATTGTTAACTGTTAAATGGTTGTATGGACTGTCCATATAGCAGCGCTTTTTAGTTTCCTTAGTTCATCAGATTGTAAGGCAATCCTCTTCCTGAATGAATGAATCATCAGACCACTCAGACCCAGACACCAGCAGCTACGCAAACACACAGCGTACACCAGAGACACACATGCTGCTACATTCACACCAGAGACACACATGCTGCTACATTCACACCAATACCTACAGTTTCTCTCTCATTTCTCCCATGATATTGGTCACTGTGTTTTTATGTTTCTTGCTCTGTACTTGTGACAAGTGCATATGATAAATAAAGATTGATTGATTGATTGATTTTCTGTCAGCTGCTACAACAACCAAACTCTCTCTTTTTTCTGTGTTTTTTTTGTTAGTTATCTCTATTAGTCAATTTACAAAAGTCTTTCAGCATATCCCTTCTCAATAGATAAACCAATTCTGCCTATTTTTATTTGATAAAGTACTGCATGTCTCCCATGCATGCATATTTTTTTTTTAAAGATAATTTTTTGGCATATTTATGCTTTATTGATAGTTTAGAGACACGGTGAAATGGGGCAGAGAGGGAGTGACATGCAGAGAACGACCACGGGCTGGAATCGAACCCGGGTACCAACTGAGCTAAGGGCGCCCCAGGATGTACTTTTTGATTTAATTTAGGCTGAAGGTAAAGTTTCAGGTTTTTAGCCCCTTTCCTCTTTCTTATAAAATAGTTTTGGTCACTGTGGTCTAGATTTCACACATCAATGTCCTTAAGTGAGCGGTAAGAATGCTTTAAAATAATGCAAATATGCTCCAAAAAGTTAAACTGATATTCTGTTTTTGGGTTGCCTGTCTGTTGGAACCATTCAGCTGTTTACATAGAACCATCTGGGTCTAATATTTACATACAGTTTGCCTTTAATTGCAGTACTCCCAAGGGTTAGTTTTACTGGAAATCTCACTTTATTAGTCATTTAAACACGAGGGGGATTTTTTCAACCAATTCCCCTGGGGACTCAAACTGGCAACCCTCTGGTCTCCAGCGCGATTCCTCTGGGACCACACTGATGAGTTTTTACATTTTATCAACAAGATTATAAGACTTAGATCTATTGGAGGAAAATGCTGTAGCCGGAATCAGAAATGTCCGATGGGAATTTGACAGAAACAGTTGGATAAATAGTTGTGTACAGAAACACAAACCCCTGAGTGACAGCTGCTCCCTAAGCCTCATATTTCCATCCAACCCAGAACCCTTTTAGTTTAACAGTCACTGTTATTGTTACACAGAGATGACAGTGGTGACTAAGATCTCAGAGGATCCAAAGAGACTTCCAGTATTCAGGTCACATAGGTTGCGTTCCGAATCTCATACTCTTTCTTTTTTCTATTCTACATACTACATCCGACGATAAAAAGAATCTAGTTAGGATGCAGTAGGCATACTATTGGGACATACTTTACTCTCTTATTTCATCATAACATTGCGCCTTGATCTTGCCTCTTGCTTTTTATATCCGTCGCATCCCCGTTTGTTTTCATATGGAGGCTTCGTCGATGTGACGTCACTTCACGTGCGCACTGGATTGTGGGTCAGAATCGCCCAAATAGGATGCAGTTTTCAACACTAACAATCTTGGCCGCATGAAGTAGGACATCCGGGTACTTCTAACCATCCTAAATCTGGCCACAAGAATCGGGACATCCTAAATCTTTTTTCTACATACTATATAGTAGAAAGTATGCGATTCGGAACGCAACCTAAGTGTTCACATGAGACGGACATAAAAGAAGAAGCTTGTTCCCTTTCATTCTGACATGTTGCTGTTTGGCAATTAGTTTTAGACATTCCTGGGTTCATATCTTAATTCAATTAAATTCAATTCAAATCACTTTATTGGTCCCCGAGGGGCCATTGAAAGGGGGCGCATGACAGTAGCTTTAAAAATAAGAAATAAACACAAGATACAATCAAGAAACATAAGCAGCGCACACACTGGATGATCAGCAAACCACACATAGCACACACATTACACAATCACAACCAAGCAGCACACACATTTGCAACTACAAAATGTAACATACAAGTAATGATTTATAAAGTGCTTTGGGAGGTGCTATTCAGTTGTGAAGTGCAATTCACATTTGGGTCACAACTTACAGTGAGGGCAGACTAAATATATTTTCATAAAATTGACATAATTACTTTGTAACTTTATTGATAAATATTGGGTTGTATGAATTTCAAAACATATTAGGTACTGTGTTGTTGCCTGTGTCTGTCTGTCTGTGTGTTTGTGTGTGTGAGAGAGAGAGAGAGAGTGTGTGTGTGTGTGTGTGCATGCGTGTGTGTGTGTGTGTGTGTGTGTGTGTGTGTGTGTGTGTGTGTGTGTGTGTGTGTGTGTGTGTGTGTGTGTGTGTGTGTGTGTCTGTGTGTCTGTGTGTGTTAGTCTGTCTGTCTGTTTGTGTGTGTGTGTGTGTGTGTGTGAGAGAGAGAGAGAGAGAGTGTGTGTGTGTCTGTCTGTCTGTCTGTGTGTTTGTGTGTGTGTGTGAGAGAGAGTGTGTCAAGGAGTTTGTCTAATCAACATCTAATATGATCCTTGCAACAGGAGATCTCATTGTGTCAGTCTGGCCAATGAAATGTGATCAGCGTCCTTCCACAGTAACTATAATGTTGCTCACATTCTTATCTGCTGCTTTTTTTTATTGGAGTAATTTACCTCAAATGGATAAGGAATGATTGATGTCAAGTTTCAGGTTACATGAAAGAAGGGTTCAATTTAACACATAGAGACGCACTTCAAATCTGTGAAAAAGTGATAGTAGCTCCTGCCTTCTGCTGAAAGGTTGCTTCTGCCTCAACTTCCGTTGTTTTGATTCTTATCAACGTCCTACTTGCAGGTGTGTTGCATGTCACACTGACACGGGATGGGTCCAGTATCAGGGCATTCCGGTGGTGTAGTGGACAGAGCGTGTACCATATTGGCTCCGGCCTTCGTTGCAGTGGTCGCGGGTTCAAACCCGGCCCGTGGACCTTTACTGCAGGTCGTCACCTCTCTCTCTCTCTCTCTCTCTCTCCTCTCTCTCTCTCTCTCTCTCTCTCTTCTCTCTCTCTCTCTCTCTCTCTCTCTCTCTCTCTCTCTCTCTCTCTCTCTCTCTCTCTCTCTCTCTCTCTCTCTCTCTCTCTCTCTCTCTCTCTCTCTCTCTCTTCTCTTCTCTCTCTCTCTCTCCTCTCTCTCTCTCCTTCTCTCTCTCTCCTCTCTCTCTTCTCTCTCTTCTCTCTCCTCTCTCTCTCTCTTCAAAACTAAACAACCAAACCAGTGCAAGCCATATTGATTGAAAACATGTAAGCAATAAAAAACTAAAAGTTAAAACAGTATTAGATGATTAAGTAAAAAACAAAACAGACACGTTCTACATGCTCGAAAGGGGGGTAGGAGGAAGTAAAAAATAATTATCTAGTCCTATACAACAGATCAATTGAGCCTGGATTGTTAGTATTATGTTATTAACATGTCTGTTTCCTCTTGATTGGCAGTCAGAAGTTACAGCTGAAGTCACATTGAGAGATTTATTTGGCTGCCAATGCTCCAAATCCACTGCTTGTGGTTGTGTATCAGAGTATTATCTAGGACCACCATGGTAGTTTAATGACCATCGCTATATTTTGTCACAACGTGCAGCTTTTGCATGGGAATCAAACTCAGATCCAAAGTCACACAGTGTATATGATGCGTGACCCACCAAGCCTCCAGTGTGCCAACAACCCTCCTGTATCAAGAATAAAGTGAATACATCTCCAGGGGAAAACAAGAGACCAGTCTGGATTTTTCTTTAATCTTTATCTCTATATAACTTATTGAAAATGCTCTTAATGACAATATTTCTGGGTGGAATTTTGTAGAAATGTTGTCAGTAGTTTATATTAAAAAAACCAAAATGTTCATTCTACTCAAACATATGGCTATGAATAGTAAAACGAGAGACACTGAATATTTGGAGTGGTTTCTTAATTTTTTCCCAGAGCTGTAGAAGCCTGGGAAATGGGATAAACAATGTTTCACTGAGTTTCACTTTAAATGTGCAGCCAAAACTAACACTGACTAAAATATAATGTAAAAACAGGTTAAGAAGAGGGAAGATCCTACTCTGAACCTAACTTTATCCAAGATTCAAGAAAACTTTATTGACATTGTATGTTTTGCAAACAACAACATTTCTGCAGACGGCTCCAGATTAGATTTACACAGTAAAAACAAGATATCAAAATAAACATAATAAAATACTGTGTGCAGATATTATGCACATCATGCATGTACTCACTTTCACTCATTCACACACGCACACCATCTGTCCACTTCCGCTCGCTCACTCTCTCACATAATACACCTACACACACACTCCCACACAAAACACACCTCACACACACACACACACACACACACACACACACACACACACACACACACAACACATCACAAAATACACCTGTGTAACAGCCAAACCATCTTTTGTGCATCATCATGAAATTGTCGATATCTAACAAGAGCCTCATTTGATAGCTCTTACTTTTTTTATTTAAACAGGTAAATCCCATTGAGACCGAGACTCTTTTGCAAGGGAGACCTGTTCCCATTTACACGTTACCATTCACACACACATATGCATACACCTATCGGCAGGCTAACTATCGACATTCACACGAGGCAAGGTGGGTGAAGTGTCTTGCCCTAGGACACAACAACCATGACGTAAGTGGCAGGACGGGGATCGAACCTCCAACCCTTTGATCATTAGGCCGACCCGCTCTACCACCTGAGACACAGTCGCCCCCAAAAAGATCTATTATTCTAACCAAAAGTTTGTACAGTATATTTAGCCAATACTTCCACAATTCCTCAGTTGAAATTGCTGATGTTGCCAGACTTGTTTTTGTTCCGAGATCTGTGTAACATCTGCAGAAAATGAACACCAAACAGCTACAGTAACAGTGGTTGATGGGTAATAAATTGTAGTGCACTTAAAAACGCAGCTCTGGTCTCTGTGTCTTTGAGCGATTCCAGGTTTTTATATTTACGGACAGACTTATAGGAAAACCTCACTTTAACAGCCTAAAGAACAGACTAGTGTATATACCAAGTGGCTAAATCTGATGAGAACATATATAGTAGTGATACAATTATTGTATTAGATTAAATGTTAAATATCTCGATGGGAATACTGAGTTCTTCTATAAAAACTAATTCTATAAAAGTCAAATAACAGCACTGAAAATAGCAAAATATCGTATCGCAAAATGTTTGACATCCATGCAGTTGCCACAGTATTTGGTCCAACTTGCTAAACATAATAAGTAGTAGTAGTAGAACACTTTATGATTTAAAGCTTTTATGGCTTGTGGTACAAAAGAGAATTTGGATCTGTTGTTGGTCATAAGGGGTAGGCAGAAACGACGACCAGATAGCAGTAGTTTAAAATGGGATGCCAGGGGGTGTGTACAGTCTCACACACACAACACAGGAAATTATCTAAATGGTTTGAATGTGACAGACTAAATGACTGCTAACAGCGTCAGAGAGGGGCAGGAGGATTTGTCATGTTTCTGGCTGTGTCTGTGGTCCAGTTGGCCCAGTCTCTGGTACATGAGTCCCAGAGGGTCCTGACTGTCATAATGAGATGTAAACAGGAGGAGGGAGGATGACCGGGTGTCAGCTCCCATAAGGGTGGTGGGAAAAGCCCTCTGCGTCATCCTGTCCAATACACCACAACAACAAACTCATCAGCTCCAAGACACACACACACACACACACTCTCTCTCTCTCTCTCACACACAAACAGACAGACACCTCTCTCACACACACACACACACACAGACACACACACACACACACCCTCTCTCTCTCTCTCTCTCTCTCTCTCTCTCCACACACACACACACACACACACACAAACAGACAGACAGACAGACACACACACTCTCTCTCTCCACACACACAACAGACAGACAGACACACACACACACACCTCTCTCTCTCACACACACACACAAACAGACACACACACACACACACACACACACACACACACAGACAGACACACACACACACTGGGTCAGGCTGAACCGACCGTGTTCAAATGTTGCTCTTGTCCTCAGACAGAATATAGTTCCAGACCTTCAGAGAGAGAACATTATTGGGACTTGTTGACATTTTGTCCAGTTTTCAATTATACATTGGAACAGTCTCATGTTTTTGCAAATATGCACATTTTATTCTGCAAAGAGATGGAATACACTCTTAAGTTAACCCTGTCTACACCATTTGATTTGATTTGATTTGATTAAATTTATTTCAGACATATCAAAAAAATTAAAATTAAAAGCATGAAAATACAATAAAAAATATGTTCAAATGATTTCACAAAAGAAATAAAAAGAAACAAAAAAATAAACAAATAACATATTGAATTGATATGCCTGAAAAGGAGTAGGAAGAAGTATAAACTTATTTGATCCTACCCCTTTTCTACAGCTACAAATATACAACTTTTTTTTTTTTTTTATATTTATACTTACTGTGGAGTGTTTTAAACATAACGACTAACAGTTGTTGAGGGGCATTAATGGACAATTGGACATTTCCAAATCAGATAAATATGACTTACAGACACATCTGAATTATTCCCCATTTTGGATTTTTTTTTAAAACAAAACATGCTATTTCAAACCTACCAATTGGTTTTTAGTTTTGGTGCTAGCAGGTTTATAAAAGTGTGTTAATTTTAGTAAGGAATCTCTTCCCTACTTTGTCTAAGTGTTTGGGGCTCTGAAAGTTTTTATGTCATTGAACAACGTGTGCAAGTGAGTGCTGTAAACGGGGTCATATGAAGGGCGGCACTATGAATATATTTTCCAAGCGAGACTGTCTGAAAATAGGCGTCATGATCGCCAGATATTTAAATAGCATTGGATCATTTTTCCCTCTCTGGGAAAAGCCAACTTTTCACTCCACCTCCCAAGGCGCCCGTAGGAATAACTTTACACTCAGCGACACTTTACAATAAGGTACACAAGATTGTAGCACCTACTACATACTGTAGATATGTGTTACCTACTAATTTTTTTTAATACATTTTTTTGTTCGGTGTTGCCTACACATGGGTGTAACACATAGGGTTTTTTTTTGTGTGCTACCTTAAGAAAAACTATGTGTTCGGTAGCAAAAAAAAAATAAATAAAAAAGTGTAAGGTAGAACAAAGAAAAAAACCTATGTATGTAACACAAAGAAAACTTATGTGGTAGATAACACAAAATAATAAACCTATGTAGTAGGTAACACATACCTATGTAGTAGGTACTACAATTGTGTGTGTCTTATTGTAAAGTGTTACCTTACACTCTATATGCTTTTCAATGTGGTCTGACAATACATCACAAATAGATTAAACATAAGCTATCCTTACTTTTCATACCTACACACCTTAACATACTAAGAGTCTGCCGCTTTAAGACAAAGGTGTTATGGGGAAATGTGTGAAACTAGTGCAATATATGAGATGGATCTAAACAAAGATAAATGAAAGTTACATAGCCATAAGCAAGAAACACTACAAGGAGAAACAGAACGAATAAGTGAAAGGGAAAGGATCACTGTCCCCAAGGAGATAAAACAAATGGTAGACAAACAGGAAGTAGGTCCATAAAAAGAGAATGTCTTCCTTCATTATTCAGAGAAAAGTCAATATTAAGAAAAGTGGAATGTAAACAGAGGAGGAGGAGCTGAAAGAGGAGGAAGCAGAAAAGGTTGAGTAAAGATATGGATGAGAGGGGGGGGGGGGCGCGCCGGTGGCGTAGTGGATACTGCAGGTCCTCTCTCTCTCTCTCTCTCTCTCTCTCTCTCTCTCTCTCTCTCTCTCTCTCTCTCTCTCTCTCTCTCTCTCTCTCTCTCTCTCTCTCTCTCTCTCTCTCTCTCTCTCTCTCTCTCTCTCTCTCTCTCTCTCTCTCTCTCTCTCTCTCTCCTCTCTCTCTCTCTCTCTCTCTCTCTCTCTCTCTCTCTCTCTCTCTCTCTCTCTCTCTCTCTCTCTCTCTCTCTCTCTCTCTCTCTCTCTCTCTCTCTCTCTCTCTCTCTCAACTCTCTACTATCTAATAAAGCTTGAAAATGCCAAAAAATAATCTTAAAAAAAAAAAAAGTAGAAGCAAGATGAGGAGAGGTTAAGTTTCTCCTGTTGGGATCAGTTACACTATCAGCAAACAGAGATGTCACGGCTGGTTTGTTTACACTTGACAAGACACACAAGGGACAAGGAAACAAAACTATTTGCACACATACTCAAACAAAGATGGATTACTGGAACTGTTGACACCGAGTAGTTTGTGTGTGTGTCTAATGAATGTTCAGTGTGTCAGATATTACAAGAAATCTGCCCCACCCTGTTAAATATGCATTGTATGTGTACGTACATTGCAAAAACAAGCTGAGAAACATACACACATTTGATCCAGTGTGTGTGTGTGTGTGTGTGTGCGTGTGCGTGTGTGTGTGTGTGTGTGTGTGTGTGTGTGTGTGTGTGTGTGTGTGTGTGTGTGTGCTATAGCGTTATCACAACATCTGTGGCGCGCTCAGAAGACATATCTGCCGTGTCACATGGAAGCAGGCCTGAAGGCTGTAAGGCCAGCACTCATGTCACACACACACACCAAGTTTGCGTTCCGAATCGCATACTCGCATTTCTTTTTTCTATTCTACATACTACATCCGACGATAAAAATAATCTAGTTAGGATGCAGTAGGCATACTATTGGGACATACTTTACTCTCTTATTTCATCATAACATTGCGCCTTGATCTTGCCTCTTGCTTTTATATCCGTCGCATCCCCGTTTGTTTTCATATGGAGGCTTCGTCGATGTTACGTCACTTCACGTGCGCACTGGATTGTGGGTCAGAATCGCCCAAATAGGATGCAGTCTTGGCCGCATGAAGTAGGACATCCGGGTACTTCTAACCATCCTAAATCTGGCCACAAGAATCGGGACATCCTAAATCTTTTTTCTACATACTATATAGTAGAAAGTATGCGATTCGGAACGCAGCCCAAGTTTGATTTGACTTGCGGGACAAACGACGGGATGTGGCACGACTGTACTGTGCAAAAACAGCCATAAAACATTTCACAAATCTTTGCTTCAAGGCCCGATAATGAATTTACTCTCATGTCATGTTATTGTATTTAAACTACAACTGAACTATTTACTGTAACATGCTAGAAACACAGCTCTGGAAAAAATTAAGAGACCACTCCAAGTGCTTAGTGTCTCTCCTTTTTTTCTATTTATAGGCATGTGTTTGAGTAGAATGATAATATAAACTACTGACAACATTTCTACCAAATTCCACACAGAAATATTGGCATTAAAAGCATTTTCAGTACACCAGAAAAAGATTTAGGATGTCCCAATACATGCTCGTCAACTGTAGTATGCTGAAAATACATAGATGCCCCACTAACTCCAATAGCATTTTGGGACAATTCAGACTTTTTCTACTCAGATGAGATTAGAGTTTAGCTGATTGATTTTCAAGCTTCTGTTTGTGGTGGTGATACTATTGTATATTTATGAATCTAGAAATGAATGAATGGGTGAGAGTGAGCTTGATATCCCCTACTGTAATTCTTAATAGAAAGCTGCTTTGAATTTCAACTCATTTGGTCGTCCACTGGTGTGCAGGGTCGGGGGTTCGATCCCCCGTCTCCCCGCCACATGTACAAGTGTCCCTGGGCAAAGAGACACTGAACCCTAAACTGCTCCTGATAGTTAGCTTGTACCCTGCGTGGTAGCTGCTGCTGCTATCGGTGTATGAATGTGTGTTTGAATGGGTGAATGTGTGCGAAACAATGTAAAGCGCTTTGAGTCTGTGAAAAAAACAGGGAAAAGCGCATTATAAGTAGAGTCCATTTACCATTCACCAGTTTGCTGACCATACAATTGGCTGCTGACTGTATCATTTGCTGTATCACTATCCATGATCTGTTCAGCACCTCATTAAAAATCTCTTTCACACAACCTGCCAGCATATAGTTATCCTCAGCAGTGCACGGCGGCTGTGTGTGTGTGTGTGTGTGTGTGTGTGTGTGTGTGTCCTGGGTCACAGTTATTACGACCTTCCATCAAAGGCCCAATGATTGTGTGTGTGTGTGTGTAAGATGATTGTGTGTGTGTGTGTGTGTGTGTCAGTGTGTGTGTGTCAGTGTGTGTGTGTGTGTGGGGACAAAAACAACCCGACTGTA
>CM047508.1:2920727-2978227 GCA_026122265.1 Ammodytes dubius | reverse complement strand
TGAATATATAAAGCTCTGGAAAAAATGAAGAGACCACTCCAAATGTCTTTCGTTTTACTATTTATAGGCATATGTTTGAGTAGAATGAACATTTTGGTTTTATAATATAAACTACTGACAACATTTCTACCAAATTCACAATACATTTTTTGTCATTAAGAGCATTTCCGATAAGTAATGTAGAGATGAAGATTTAAGAAAAATGCAAATGGTCTCTTATTTTTTCCGGAGCTGTATATATACAGATAAAGGAGAGAGAGAGAGATAAAGAGAGAGAGAGAGAGAGAGAGAGGAGAGAGGAGGAGGGAGAGAGAGAGAGAGAGGAGAGAGAACGAGAGAGGGGAGAGCAGAGAGGAAGAGAGAGAGGGAGGGAGGGAGAGAGACGTAGAGACAGAGAGAGAGGAGAGAGAGAGAGAGAGAGAGAGAGAGAGAGAGAGGAGAGAGAGAGAGCGAAGCGAGAGAGCGAGAGAGAGAGAGAGCAGAGCGAGAAGCGAGAGCGAGAGAGCGAGAGCGAGAGAGCGAGAGCGAGAGAGCGAGAGCGAGAGAGAGAGAGAGAGATATCTTCATCCGTTTCAGATTACATCCAGATTCCATTTGAGCATATCTCCACCTGAACAAGCCTGCATCGTATCATCCTTATCTGGTCACCTAATATGTCGTAGTTAATTAGTGCACAATACAGCTCCAAATATTCAGTGTCTCTTGTTTTACTATTCATAGCCCTATGTTTGAGTAGAATGAACATTTTGGTTTTATAATATAAACTACTGACAACATTTCTACCAAATTCCAATACGTTTGTCATTAAGAGCATTTTCAATGAGTAATGTAGAGAGGAAGATTTAAGAAAAATGCAAACTGGTCTCTTAGTATTTCCCGGAGCTGTATATAGTAAATGAACACATTAGTAATACAGTAATACAACTCATTGCTCCTGTTCTAACGTCATGTGGGTTTGCACTGGGGTGTGACAGAGGAGAGACAAACACATCTGGCTTAACTTGTGCTCAAAGGGTTTTGCTTTCGGGTTCAAATCAGCAGCCAGGAGAAAAGAAATAGAGAAATGAAACGAAGAGAGGAGAATATAGGACTATAAAAGGAAGAAGGGCCTTTAGCTTTTAGTGTGACCAAAGTCAGACAGACAGACAGATAGACAGACAGATACAAAGGCAGAAAAACAGACAGACAAAGTTGGAGTCAGTGATTCTGGAGAACGCTTGTCATCAAAATTACTTTGTCAAAATCAGTGAATATCTCCTCCTGATTCACTACATACATAGCCTAGCCTCCTGTGTTAATACACAGGCTATGCTATGTAAAAGAAATTGTACGTAAACAAAGGTGGTCCCATAGCACTTAGCAACATGCCCTTTTACAGAGCCTAGGCTGTGTATTGACCCTGGATTTGATGTGCAGTGCAGACAGACACAGTATAGACAGGTGAGGAGATATTCACTGGTTTGACAAGCAAGTGTTCTCCAGAATCACTGACTCCACGTTTAGAAAAGGGTGAAAGAGAAAAGTGGAAAAAGAACGAGAGATAATGTGATAGATGGAAAAGGAGGAGAGAGACCAATGGATGGAGAGAACAATACAGACAATTTAGATCCAGGGAAAAAGAGAGGCACGGGATGAAAGAGTGGATATGAAACACACACACACACACACACACACACACACACACACACACACACACAGTGAAAGAGTGAATATGAAAGAGAAGAGCATGGGAAGTCGTAAAAGGAAAGGAAAAACAGGAAAGTGAGTAAAAAGAGAAAGTTATTGATCTTGAGAAAAGCAAAGAGAACGAGTGAAAGAAAGAAAGGGACAGAAAAATGAGAGAGCGGAGAGGGAGGGTGAAGTGGACGGAGAGACAGAGCTTAATGGGAAAGAAAGAAAGAAGGAAGATAAACAGAGAGTGAGAGTGAGATGGTTATCGACCGCCTGAAACGCCTCTAATGCTTGACACAGGTGCTGATGTCTCCACACTGGAGACATCTGTCTGTCTGTGTGTGTGTGTGTGTGTGTGTGTGTGGGTGTGTGTGTGTCTAACAGAGCTAACAGTGTTTACAGACAGACAGCAGTGACCTCATCAAACATTTAGACGCAGCATCAGATTGTCAGCGCACACACACAGCGAGAGAGTCCAACACACACTTCTGATCTCTGTACCCCCCTGGCTGTCTCTTTCTTTTTCCTCTCTTTCTTTCTCCCTCTCCCTGCAGACCACCAGCCGTATCATTACACACACACACACACACACACACACACACACACACACACACACACACACACACACAGCACGCACGCACGCACGCACGCACGCACGCACGCACGCGCACACAGAACAGAACAGAACAGATTTGTTCCACTGCATTGCATTACAGAGAACAACAGCATGATGTTCCTTCAAAGTTTGTTAATTCCCGGGATTCCTTTTTTCTATTTGAAGAAATGCACCAACAAACCTTGATGTACAGTGGCTTGCAAAAGTATTCATACCCCTTAAAATGTTCCACATTTTGTCACGTTACAACCACATACGTACATTTATTTTATTGGGATTTTATGTAATAGACCAACACAAAGTGGCGCAACATTGTGAAGTGTAATGAAAATGAAACGTGGTTTTAATTTATTTTATAAATAAAAAACTGAAAAATGTGGCGTGCAAAAGTGTTCAGCCCCCTGAGTCAATGCTTTGTAGAAACACCTATCGCTGCCATTACAGCTGCAAATATGTGTTTGAACAGAATGGGGGAAGCTGTGGTGGTGTAATGTATTGGATTCATATAGCGCGTTTCTAGGCACTCAAAGCTCTTTACAGGGTTCCAGGTTCCATTCATTCACACACAGTTATACCGGTGGCGAAAGCGTGGCTGCCATTCTGTGCCTATACAGCCCCTCCGACCACCACCTCAAACATACAGCAGTCATACACATTCACATGAGGCAACTCGGGTGAAGTGTCTTGCCCACGGACACAACAACCATGACACAAGGAATCGAACCGCCAACCCTTGGATCGTCGGCCGACCCGCTCTACCACCTGAGACACAGTCGCCTCCGGTGTGGTGGTGATGTGTGAGGTACCACTGAAAATGAACCAGGAAGTCCAGGTGTAGAAACATATGAATTACTTTGGAGGCTATCCAGACACAAACCACTGCACAGGAGTTTGTTATACTCTACTCTGGGAAGTGACAGCTAAAACAATTTTTTTTGACAACTGCAAAGTGAACATAAGAAAATTATCTTTTCCAGATACTACAGAAGTCTTCCATGCTTGCCATTATTTAATTGACCAATGCAATACCCTGCTGGTGACATTGCACTGCGGCAAAAAAATAAATAAAATAAAAAGAGTCCCCTACGTATGGTACACCCGCTATGTTGACAAGCTGGTTATATTGAAATAAATGGGAGGGCAGCGTTCTTCCATGCAGGGATAAAGTTGGTCTGAAAGTGGTCTTCCAAATAAAGCTTGAAAATGCTGGAAAATAATCTTTGAAAAAAAACAAAAAAAGGACATGAGTTTAGTGTCAAAATAATAAAATAAAAATAAGAATCGTTTTGCATTAATTTCTGAAAATGTCTGCCCTTCACTGAGACACCCACAGACAGACACTCAGCTTTCTCTGTGATGAATTAGAAGCAGCTCATTACTTCCTTGTGTGTGTGTGTGTGTGTGTGTGTGTGTGTGTGTGTGTGTGTAGTCAGTGAACTAAGTGATTTAGCAGTAAAGATGTCACATAATGTCAGACAGCTATTAAGACCTCCTTTCTTTTACAGATTATCGTTTGGCATTTTCAAGCTTTATTAGACAGTACAGAGTTTAAATGGGGGAGAGAGAGAGAGAGAGAGAGAGAGAGAGAGAGAGAGAGAGAGAGAGAGTGTTGACGAAATCTATTTCTCTATGATTGTATAACATATTAATGCTATTCATTCTATTCACCTCACATTGAACTCTGGTGTGAAACTCTGTGGTAAACATGTTTTTACTCTTATTGCTTGAAGAAGTAAAACTGCCTCACACAGATACTGGGATGTTCAAGGTCGAGAACTTCTTTCACTCGAATCATTTTGTTATCAGTGTGATTAAAACTCATCCCCCATATTAACCAGAAACTCAGATGACCAAAACATCAGCACCTGGTCAGACAAATACGTGCCAGTATGGGTATAAAAGTTGTAACATCCCTCCTGACTTTAGTCATTTCTCTGTTATGCTACATGTGTGTACATGATAACTGACTCAACTTGCAAGTTTCAACTAAAGTCTCTGCGGATGATGAAATCTGACTCCTGACTCTTTGTGCATTATTTCATACTTATATTGAAATTAGAAAAGTTTAGTAACATTTTGGTCCTTCGAGTCCGGCAACACTCTACCAACGGCTCCGGCCTGGGGGACCCTGCTCTGCACGCGTGGGGAGGGCCGTTCCTGGCACCTCTTGACTGAAAAGTCCTCCAGCTGAATGCTGCATCTATTTACTAGAGGCTAGTCCTGCAGTGGGCCTCCTTGCCTGCGAGTCGGAGGTGACGTGTTCCATCCCAGCATCTGCCAGAGAGTCAGCAGATTTCACGCATCAGGTAGATACTACAGCTGTTTTTGGTTTTCTAATATCTTGGGTATTAGTTAGATGAACTAGGTTTTTGAAGCAATATTTCTCTTGGTTTTACCATAGGGGAGAATAACTTGTGATGTATGGGTAAACTAGTTTATGGAGCAGTATTTCTCTTGGTTTTACCATAGGGGAGAATAACTGATTGTAGTGTTTGAGAAAATACACTCACCACAAATAAAAGTCTCAGTGCACGTTAAATTGATCAATTTGGGGGATTAAGGTAATCCCAGGGATTAGGGTGGTCCCTTTGTCCTGACAGATATATATTTTGTTCCATTGGACTGAGAGTTCTTTGTAATTTGGGAAGGTTTTATGGAAACAAGTTGTTATCTGGCTGCTTGAAAGCCATTGTTGGACTTTCTGTTACTCAGCCTGGGGCTGCACTCTGGCCGGGTTTCTCGTCCCGGGAGTTAGTTTTTGACAGGTTGTGTCTTTCTTTGTTGCTGTTACAATTGCCTTTTCTTCTTGTCTGTGGCGCAGCCACACGCAGTGTTGCTTTATCTGTTAATGTTGTCTGTCTAATGTGTCGTTCCTTACTGAGTTTAGCTGCAATTGCACCCTCTGTGGAATCTACTGTGGTAACACTAAACACATAGCCTCACCATCTACTTCATAAGTGTCCTAGTCTTTGGATTTTGCTCTACAATTGGTCATAATAAGGGGTGTTTCACCCTCTCAAATTCATTTGGTCCTGGTAATACTACAGCTAAATATGAATAAGGAGCGTTGTTGCTCTTAGTTTAGTTTGCTATTTGTATTTCAGTGAGATCATTAAAAAAAAAAAAAAAAAAAAAAAAAAAAGAAAAGGAATGAGCCCTTTCATTTTATTAAAGGGACATTTGATTTAAATATTGTTTTCAAGATACCTATACTCACAAACAATAAACCATACATGGTGAAAGATAACTGTTAAATAGTAATGAAAATTATGAGGACACCGTTTTTTGTTTTTCATTACTGATGTTGTGTGGGTGGGTAATTGTCTGATGATAATTTTAACTGACAATAGAATTATGTGTAGTGATTGAACAACTTATGTTTACATCACAAATTCCGTAATTCTGATCAGATCACAGACAATTCTGCATTGTGGGTTGGAGGAATTACTTAAAGGTGTGAAATATATAGGTGAATTAAAACTACTGACAGATTGGGAAACCCCCAGCGATCGGGCGGAACAATCACTAAGGTTGTCTAGAAGGTTCCTTGTCGGATCTGTCAGCCTGGGCATTGAGCCATTCACCTGTATATCTAACACGTGTCATAACTAACATTTCATTATCTGTTTGTAGTTATGGGTAATCAAAGCACAAAGAAACTGGCAGGAGATGTGAAGTTTATGCGGATTCATTATCCCGGATCAGATAAATATGTTCACCTTTGGAAGACAAAATATGGTTTCAGTAACAAATTAAAAGTAGGAGACGTTTCGACCCTATTAGCTACAATTGAGCTGGAATGTGGTCTAGATACAAAAAAGAGAGCCGCTCATGGCTATGATTTTGCAAAGTTGTGGAGGAGTGTAGCGCTTAGGAGGGCTGCTGGGGCCAATCAGACAAATGTGACAATGCCTTGTGGCAGGAAAGGTGTAGTTTTAGATCAGAACCTGGTAGACACCTTGGCTTTGATTGACGCGGAAGATATTCATGCTGTGTGTACATCTACTGTCAATAGACAGGCTGGATCTACCAGCCCAGTTGGTAATTTACAAACTCATGCTGCAGACAGGCCCAGTACAGACTCTAATTCAGCTTTGAGGAATGTGACCTCGACTCCTACACAGAGTGCAAGAGCGACTGGGCAGCCTGAAATAGATAACTATGAAACACTAGACAAAATGTGGAGTATATCCTCTCCTCAATTCGCAAAAGTTCAGAGAGAGTCAGCTAGAATCAAAGAATTGAACAAAAAAGCCCTAGAGATAGAAAACCTGTTTTGTCCTGAAATAACTCCACGGGTAGCCGTAGATGCGCCTTTAATACACTCAGAACGCATTTATCCGAACTTACAGGATAGCATCCCACATCCAACAAACCCTTTTTTCCCCACAAATCCTCCTCCTTCCTATGGAACAATACAAGAGCAGCAGCCGCCCACAGCTCCGCTTCAGTCCTCCCCCTATATATACACTGGTGGAAGAACTGAAGCAGCTGATATGAGATATTACGAAGAGGCACAAGCGCAGGGTGGCGCAGTTCCTTACACTCAGTATCCAATGATACAGGTGCCCAATCCACATGACGCGAGAGTCCCTTTGCATGTTTATCGCGTATGGACACACAAAGATGTAAAAGAAGTCTGTGAATCAATTCCACATCCAAAAGTGGATGTGGAGGAATGCTGTAAAATGATTACCGGAATACGCATGAGCTACCGCGTTGATGGTTTTGAATATGAAAAGATTTTGCGCCAGATTTTTGGAACAGACTATCACCTACTGGTGGGAAACTGGAACCCCTGCGAGGGGCAGGACCCAACACGAGGTGTCATTCTAAAGTATGACTCGGGTGATATGTTGGCACGTGAAACCGCGCTATTTGCTAAACTCAGACTAAAATACACAAAAAGGGCAAATTGGGAGTCCATTACTAACTGTCAACAGAAGGAGACTGAGGATGTAGAAAGCTATTATGGCAGACTGTCTAAGATCTTTGCTCTAAACAGTGGCTTACCAATTCCAGATCCAGGGGACATGCCAGATGCACCTTACAACCAACAGCTCAAAAATGTGTTATTGTTAGGAGTGTTACCTCACATCAGAGACTTTGTTCACTTACATTTAGTCGGTTGGAACTCAAAAGATCTCAAAGAAATTGTAACACATTGTTTACACGCTGAAAAGATACACAAGGAGCTGGAAAGAAAGAGGGAGAGCAAGAAAAACAAAGAAAAAGACAAACAGCGCACCAACATTTACGTTGTAAACACAGAAGGCAGACCACTCCAGAAGACAGATGATTTATTCTTCCAGGCAGCTGCAAAAGGGGGAAAAGAGTTTAATAAGAAGCAATGGGGAGACAAGAAAGCAGGAAAGTCCAAAGAAGGGGGCAAAAAGCGGACTGAATGTTTCAATTGCGGCCAGAATGATCACTGGTATCGCGAATGCCCTCATCCTAAAAGGCTGAAGGAGAAGGAGAAAAGGGACTTATGACTAGATCAGAATCCAAGGGAGCAGAACAGTGAAAGTGAAGGAGAGCATAGTGGCCAGACAGAGCAGGACAGTGAAAGTGGGGGAGGGCATAGCTCAGAGTATCTCGAATGCTGCGAGGAGCAAGATGCCCCTCACATTCCTATCATTGTCTGCTTAGCCCAAGCACATATCATGCTTTTAAACGATGCCAAACCATTTATCACTTTAAACCTTGGAGGAAATCCTGTGATATTTCTCTGTGACACAGGAGCAACACGCTCTGTAGTAAGGCCTGATTTTGTCCCATGGTTGAAAGCAACAAATGACAAAATATTTGTTAAATCAGCAAACGGCAGAATTCATCCAGAATATCTGTCTGAAAAATGTGAAATTACAGACCCAGAAAGCTCAGTGCAACTTGAAACACAAATCATATTGTCCAGTGTCTGCCCATGTAATCTGTTGGGATGTGACTTGTTAAAGGCATTTAACATTTCTGTAGTACCTGTTGAGACTGGGTTGGAAGCACGGAGGCTTCAGAACCTGTACATTCAACAACAGGCGGGTGATCCAAGATATTACTACACCCTTGACTTAACTGGCAAAGGCCCAGGGGCAGTAACTGGGCCATTATCTGATTTGGTTAAAGAAAAAGTCTCTCCTGTAGCTGATTTCAAAGGAGCAGACGAAATGCATGTCACTCTGCTTTACAGACAAAAACCAGGCCCAGACAGTGAGTTTGAGGCTCAATTGATGAAGGATTCACAAACGTCATTCTCACTAACAAATCTATATTGGGACAAAGATAATAGATGTGGTGTGCACGCCCAGCTGAACCCTTACTATCTAAAGTTATCAAGGACGCACACAGAGCCACATATTTCCTTATCTAAACCAAAGACAGATACTTGGCAACAAATAGGCTTGTTTGTAAGCAGATGTGAGGGAGAGACGAATTGGAAAAAACTAGACTCAGGTTGTTATTTCAGCCATAGATTGCAAGCTTACAAGATGACACTACAATGGAGAGTAACTGCAAAGCCAGCTGTTCATTTGGACTGTCCAGAGACATTTCCAAATAAACAGAGCTGACCCATTGAAGTGCTAGAATTGACAATTGATGAGGAGAATGAATTATCCACTGTACCTGAGAAATTATGGTCCAAAGGGACAGCTGACGTAGGGTTAATCAGAGATGTAAAACCTGTAATAATCACTGCAAAAACAACTATTATGCCGCACCAACGTCAGTATCCTTTAAAAAAGGAGGCTGAGGATGGCATTGCGCCAATAATAGAGGATCTCAAAATTGCTGGGGTCATAGTAGAATGTCCTGATTCACCGTGTAACACTCCGCTATTTCCTGTAAAAAAAGCAGCTCCATCTACAGGCTGGAGAATGGTACAGGACTTACAAGCAGTCAACAAAGCTGTGGTTGCTAGAGCACCTGTTGTGCCGGACCCACACCTTTTACTAAATGATCTCAGACCATCCAGTGCCTATTTTTCAGTAGTTGACATAAGTAATGCATTCTTTAGCATACCTGTGGATAAAAGCAGTCAGTTTTGGTTTGCATTTACCTATAGGAACAAAAGGTACACTTACACTCGAATACCTCAGGGGTATTGTGAATCACCAACTATCTTCTCTCAAGTAATGTCAAATAATTTAGCTAAATTCAACCCACCAGGGGGCAGTCAAATTTTATTGTACGTAGATGACATACTATGTGCTTCTGACAACAAGGAGACATGCAAAAGTGATACAATTGCATTACTAAAGTTTTTGGCAGACCAAGGTCACAAGGTCAGTAAAAATAAACTACAACTATGGCAACCTAAAGTAAAGTACTTAGGTTACAATTTGTCAAAAGAAGGTCGATTCCTCGACGATGCACGAAAAGAGGCTATCTTAAATGCACCAAAACCCCTGACGAAGAGACAAATGATGTCATTTTTGGGAATGACTAATTTCTGTAGGAGTTGGATAGTCAGCTATGCTCAGCAAGTGGCCCCCCTTAGCTCTCTCATTTATGGAGAGGCCATGGCCGCGTCAGCAAAACTGAAGTGGACAGAGGAAGCTGAAGAGGCATTTGTTAATGTAAAAAAGCTACTGGTGAGCTCTGCTGTGTTGGCCATGCCTGACTATACAAAGACATTCACTCAAACTGTGGACTGTAGAAATGGTTATATGGCCTCTGTTTTAACACAAACTTATGGAGATAAACAACGCCCAATAGCTTTCTACAGCTCACGTTTGGATGCGGTTGCACGTGCACTTCCAACATGTGTACAGACAGTCATCGCGGCGTCAATGGCCGTGCAAGCATCTGCAACAGTGGTATTGTTTCATGAGCTTACACTTAAAGTTCCTCATGCAGTCCACATTATCTTGTCACAGACTAAAATAGAATTTCTGTCTCCGGCAAGGCATTTATCCTGCATGGCTGTTCTACTGTCTCACCCTCATCTAACGATAGTAAGGTGTACCACATTAGATCCCTCGACTCTATTACCAGTCGAAACAGACGGCGAAAATCATGTAGTACCACATGATTGCTTACAGGAAATAGCCGAACTTGGTCTGCCTAGGCCAGACCTTAAAAACGAACCGTTAAGTCATTCAGATATGACAATGTTTGTGGACGGCTCATCTAAAAAGAATCCTGATGGGACAAATGCTACAGGATACGCTGTTGTGACCTCTGACAAAATAATTAAATCTGCAGCACTACCTGGGAATTTATCAGCACAAGCTGCAGAGATAATTGCCTTGACGGAAGCATGTAAAGCAGGATGTGGTAAAAGCATTACTATTTTTACCGATAGCCAATACGCTTTTTCTGTGTTGCACACATTCGCACAGCAATGGAAGGCTAGAGGTATGATAACTTCATCAGGCAAAGATATTCAACACAGACCTCTGATAGAAAACTTATTAGAGGCTGTTATGCTGCCAAAAGCCATTGCGGTGTGTAAATGTGCAGCACATCAAAAAGGGACAGATTACATCACTCTGGGAAATGCAAAAGCAGATGAGGAAGCTAAGAAAGCTGCTTCAAACAAACAAAAATGTGTCTCAGCTCTTACCCTAACCACTGAAGTAACACCCGGTGTAGTACTAGTTGATAGCAACAGGCGTAAATGGACACTTGGAGAAATTATAGGCCAAGGCAGTTGCGGTCTAGTCTACCTAGCTGAAAGTGGGGAAAAGAGCATTGTAGATGACACAGCAAGATATGTTGTTAAACTTGAAACCGCAGAAAATGGAGCCATGTTCTCTGAACAAAAATTTTACTTAAATGCCACCAAGCCAAAAGCACTATCAAAATGGCGAAAATCACATGCAGGTGCAGAAGTGGGTGTTCCTGAGTTCTTTGGTCATGGTATTTATAACAATAATGGCAAGGAATACAGATTTATTGTACTTTCACGGCTGGGTGAAGATTTGTGGAAAAAGTTTGAAGCATGTGGTAAAAAGTTTTCACAAACATTAACTCTAAAAATAGCAGTCAACATTTTGAACGTTTTGGAATTTGTGCACAGCCAGGAATATGTGCATTCAGATATTAAAGCCCAGAATATAATGATAAGCAATGAAGATCCAAATCAAGTCTATCTAATAGACTATGGCCTGGCTTACAGATACAGCGTTGATGGAGTACACAGGCCTGGCATTGCACAACCCAAAATGTGTCATAATGGCACACTTGAGTTCACAAGTATCGATGCTCACCTAGGTATTCCTCCGAGTCGTCGAGGTGACCTGGAATCTCTAGCTTATTCAATGATTTATTGGATGTGTGGTACTTTACCCTGGGAGGATAAAGTTACTGTGCCGAATGCTGTTTTAGCATGCAAACTTGAGTGTCGTGAGAACATGACTACTTTTATGAACAAATGTTTTTCTAAAGACTGTATACCCCAGGAAATTGAACAGTTCCTGATTGAAATACGTTCTATGACTTACCAAGACAGGCCAGACTATAATAAACTGCGAAGTATTCTGAGTCAAAACCTGCCCAAAACATCAAATCAACTAAAACTTGATTTCACATTGAAAAGACATAAAATCAATTACGTGACAGGAGACCTATTCTCTGCCCCAAAATTAGATGCATTAGCGCACTGTGTGGCTACTGATTTGCAGATGGGGGCAGGAATTGCAGTAAAGTTCAAACATTTGTTTGGCGGTGTCACAGAACTAAAACAACAACAGACAACTGTGGGTGGATGTGGGTTTCTCACAAGAGACGGGAGGCGTATCTATTATCTAACCACAAAAGAACGATCAGTCGACAAACCCACCTATAATGACTTAGAGAGGAGTTTGGTGTGCATGCGCAAACTTTGTATTGCCCATGGAGTTAAACAGGTCTCTATGCCATTGATAGGGTGTGGGTTGGATGAACTACATTGGGGCACTGTATATAACATTTTGGCAAATGTCTTCAAAGACACAGAGGTTTACATCACAGTATACAGATTGCCTGCACATGCACAGTTACTCACGACAGAGGTGTACAGCCAATTTGATCAGGAAGTGTTAAAAGACATGCAGAACACAGCCCCACAGTCAGAGAGAGATTTATGGGTAAAAAAGGGGGCGCGGTTTAATGCCACAACTGCACTATTTGAATGTTCAGAAGGAAAGCCCATTTTGCCTAAATCTCTTTTTAGATATGCAGCAATAATGACACATGGGTTAACTCATGTGTCTTCAGGGGGATGACAGATATGATCAATGGGGTATTCACAACCTATGGTTATGTGAACTTTTCTAAAAAATTCTGTGCCCAATGTCAGATTTGTGCAAAAAACAATGCACAAGGGGCACTACGCCCAAAGAAGGGAGCATTCCCCAAGCCATCTTACCCTTTCCAAACAATTTGCATGGATTTCATTGAGCTAAACAAATGTCAAAGTAAACAATGGTGTTTAGTGATAGTTGACTGTTTCTCTAAATGGGTTGAAATATTTCCCTGTGCGCATGCAGATGCGTCCACTGTAGCAAAGGCTCTGGTGAGGGATATTATTCCAAGGTTTGGAGTTCCTGAGAAAATACATAGCGACAATGGACCACATTTTGTAAACAATGTCATTAAACTATTGACTACAGCACTCAAAATAGATATTAAATATCATTGTGCTTACCATCCACAGTCAGCAGGACTTGTGGAAAGGAATAATGGTACGATAAAGTCTAAGTTGAGAAAAATAATGGCAGAGACAGGGAGGAATTGGGTAGAGTGTCTCCCTCTGGTGACGTTAAGCATGCATATAACTACCACTGCAAATGGCCTGTCACCTTTTGAGATGTTGTATGGCAGACAATACAGAATCCAGAAATAGGCAGCTTCCAAACCCCTGAAGGTGAAAGAGAAGAAACCCTAGCAGAATACATGGCAAAAATGCTGAAAAAGAAAAAATCTGCTAATTACCCCTGTGTTACAGGTTCCTCTGGGGATGTAGTAGAACTCATCCTGAACCCAGGTGATTGGATCTTGATAAGGGTCATCAAAAGGAAACGTTGGGACTCCCCGCGCTGGGAAGGCCCATACCAAGTCTTGCTAACTACACCTACGGCTGCAAAGATTGCTGAGAGATCCAGCTGGATTCATCTTACACACTGTAAAAAAGTCGTGAGCATCCCAGCAGCACAAGCACTCTTACAAAAGATAATTTAAAACAGAATTAGTACATTCAGACTATTCTAGTACAGCATATTTGTTATAATACAGCTTTTACATTTTGTTCATTGGTGCATGTTGTGTGTTTTGAGACAAGAAAGCAGTACATAAGACTCACTATTGTGCATTTGAACTTCAAGATTTCTAGGTCTACGATTGGGGCGGAGACGGTTCGGTTGTCGTTACTATTGAGTTCGGCGAGAGAGGCGCCACCCTCTGGGTCTTCTCAAAGGACTCATGGTCTCGATGTGATTCCAGCCGCGAACCCTCATGAACATAGGGCAAGTTTAGAGCTAGGGAACGCACTATCTGCGAGACTGCGCTCTTGTTTCCAAATACATTCTGCACTGGCTTGAAGCTGTTCAATACTCACCGATTTGGACCCACAAGGGGAAAGACAACAACAGAGTAGAAAGTTTTGCTTTATTTTACCTATTGTTTTGTTTTATTTTACCTTTAATTCTTGTTTTGCTCAGGCTCTTACCAATAGCAAAAATATGCCAGGGTCTCAAGTATGTTCGTCCTCAAGAATTCTTGGGTACCTGCTTGCAGGGGGAGTGTTGGTTATTTTCATGACTCCAATATGGATGGATATAGCTGAGGGAGTTAGAAGAGCTTATGCTAAAACAGATCCACCATATTCACCTCCTTTTGTAGACATAGAGCCAATACAGGAGAAAGAAATGCCTGAACCACTGCTAGAAACAGTTACATTAAGACCAGTAACCACAAACCCACCAAAAGTAGAGAACTCTACTGTAGTGAATTCGGTCAAGCCAAACAAGGTAAAGAAACCTAAAGTACCTAAACCCAAAGTGGAGTCTCCCAAAAAGACTCCAACCAGACGGACTGAAAGTTCCAAGCCAAAATCTTCAAAGGACGGTTCCCGCAATGATAGAACTCGTTCAGTAGGAGTATCCTTACAAACAACGACACCTGTCGAACTACCACCATGGTTTGTATCTGCAGTAAAATACCCCAAACGGAAAAGGGAAGCCAACGCAGAGCCTATTAAAAACTATACTTTACAGTGGGCGGAAGTCCCGATAAATGAGACACGAAAGAAGGTCTGGTGGAAGCTACCCAAAGCTATAAAAGTGACAGTTTTAGAAGGTACGACTACGGCGTTTGGCATGGATGTGTATGCAACTAAGTACATTGAGGGTGAGCAAGATATACCTGCCTGTACTACCAAAAGGCCAAAGTTCTTATGTACGGGTGATTGTGACACTGACACTGAGATCTTCGCTCACACTGATAAAAGCCTTAAAGACAGTACACACCCCTTAGCACAACGATGGATAATAATCAGAACAGGAGAATGCCGCTGTGCCGGTTCTGCAAACTTTCGTGGGATACAACAGGAGTATGCAATATTCTTTAATTCCATGGTTAAATGTAATCCAGTTGTGATCACCATACGTAATGCACAAATGAGTGACACTGGTTCCTATAAAATAGGCATCCACTTTGAACCTGGTGTGAAACCGGGGTAAACTTTTTTTTTATCTTTTTGTTTGAAGAAGTAAAATGCCTACACAGATAGGGGTTTGTTCAAGGGGCGGAACTTCTTTCAATCGAACATTTTGTTATCAGGTATTAAAACTCATCCCCCAAAATTAAACCAAAAACTCATTGACCAAACATCAGCACCTGGTCAACAAATACTGCCAGTTGGGATAAAAGTTGTAACATCCCCCCTGACTTTAGTTTTTTCCCCTGTTTGCTACATGTGTTTACATGATAACTGACTCAACTTGCAAGTTTCAAACTAAAGTCTCTGCGGATGATGAAATCTGACTCCTGACTCTTTGTGCATTATTTCATACTTATATTGAAATTAGAAAGTTTAGTAACATTTTGGTCCTTCGAGTCCGGCAACACTCTACCAACAGGCTCCGGCCTGGGGGACCCTGCTCTGCACGCGTGGGGAGGGCCGTTCCTGGCACCTCTTGACTGAAAAGTCCTCCAGCTGAATGCTGCATCTATTTACTAGAGCTAGTCCTGCAGTGGGCCTCCTTGCCATGCGAGTCGGAGGTGACGTGTTCCATCCCAGCATCTGCCAGAGAGTCAGCAGATTTCACGCATCAGGTAGATACTACAGCTGTTTTTGGTTTTCTAATATCTTGGGTATTAGTTAGATGAACTAGGTTTTTGAAGCAATATTTCTCTTGGTTTTACCATAGGGGAGAATAACTTGTGATGTATGGGTAAACTAGTTTTATGGAGCAGTATTTCTCTCTGGTTTTACCATAGGGGAGAATAACTGATTGTAGTGTTTGAGAAAAAAACACTCACCAAAATAAAAGTCTCAGTGCACGTTAAATTGATCAATTTGGGGGATTAAGGTAATCCCAGGGATTAGGGTGGTCCCTTTGTCCTGACAGATATATATTTTGTTCCATTGGACTGAGAGTTCTTTGTAATTTGGGAAGGTTTAATGGAAACAAGTTTGTTATCTGGCTGCTTGAAAGCCATTGTTGGACTTTCTTTTTACTCAGCCTGGGGCTGCACTCTGGCCGGGTTTCTCGTCCCGGGAGTTAGTTTTTGACAGGTTGTGTCTTTCTTTGTTGCTGTTACAATTGCCTTTTCTTCTTGTCTGTGGCGCAGCCCACACGCAGTGTTGCTTTAAACTGTTAATGTTGTCTGTCTAAAGTGTTCGTTCCTTACTGAGTTTTAGCTGCAATTGCACCCTCTGTGGAATCTACTGTGGTAACACTAAACACATAGCCTCACCATCTACTTCATAAGTGTCCTAGTCTTTGGATTTTGCTCTACAATTGGTCATAATAAGGGGTGTTTCACCCTCTCAAATTCATTTGGTCCTGGTAATACTACAGCTAAATATGAATAAGGAGCGTTGTTGCTCTTAGTTTAGTTTGCTATTTGTATTTCAGTGAGATCATTAAAAAAAAAAAAAAAAAAAAAAAAAAAAGAAAAAGGGAATGAGCCCTTTCATTTTATTAAAGGGACATTTGAATTTAAATATTGTTTTCAAGATACCTATACTCACAAACAATAAACCATACATGGTGAAAGATAACTGTTAAATAGTAATGAAAATTATGAGGACAACCGTTTTTTGTTTTTCATTACTGATGTTGTGTGGGTGGGTAATTGTCTGATGATAATTTTAACTGACAATAGAATTATGTGTAGTGATTGAACAACTTATGTTTACATCACAAATTCCGTAATTCTGATCAGATCACAGACAATTCTGCATTGTGGGTTGGAGGAATTACTTAAAGGTGTGAAATATATAGGTGAATTAAAACTACTGACAGATTGGGAAACCCCCAGCGATCGGGCGGAACAATCACTAAGGTTGTCTAGAAAAGGTTCCTTGTCGGATCTGTCAGCCTGGGCATTGAGCCATTCACCTGTATATCTAACACGTGTCATAACTAACATTTCATTATCTGTTTGTAGTTATGGGTAATCAAAGCACAAAGAAACTGGCAGGAGATGTGAAGTTAATGCGGATTCATTATCCCGGATCAGATAAATATGTTCACCTTTGGAAGACAAATATGGTTTCAGTAACAAATTAAAAGTAGGAGACGTTTCGACCCTATTAGCTACAATTGAGCTGGAATGTGGTCTAGATACAAAAAGAGAGCCGCTCAATGGCTATGATTTTGCAAAGTTGTGGAGGAGTGGTAGCGCTTTGGAGGGCTGCTGGGCCAATCAGACAAATGTGACAATGACCTTGTGGCAGAAAGGTGTAGTTTAAGATCAGAACCTGGTAGACACCCTTGGCTTTGATTGACGCGGAAGATATTCATGCTGTGTGTACATCTACTGTCAATAGACAGGCTGGATCTACCAGCCCAGTTGGTAATTTACAAACTCATGCTGCAGACAGGCCCAGTACAGACTCTAATTCAGCTTTGAGGAATGTTGACCTCGACTCCTACACAGAGTGCAAGAGCGACTGGCAGCCTGAAATAGATAACTATGAAACACTAGACAAAATGTGGAGTATATCCTCTCCTCAATTCGCAAAAGTTCAGAGAGAGTCAGCTAGAATCAAAGAATTGAACAAAAAAGCCCTAGAGATAGAAAACCTGTTTTGTCCTGAAAATAACTCCACGGGTAGCCGTAGATGCGCCTTTAATACACTCAGAACGCATTTATCCGAACTTACAGGATAGCATCCCACATCCAACAAACCCTTTTTTCCCCACAAATCCTCCTCCTTCCTATGGAACAATACAAGAGCAGCAGCCGCCCACAGCTCCGCTTCAGTCCTCCCCCTATATATACACTGGTGGAAGAACTGAAGCAGCTGATATGAGATATTACGAAGAGGCACAAGCGCAGGGTGGCGCAGTTCCTTACACTCAGTATCCAATGATACAGGTGCCCAATCCACATGACGCGAGAGTCCCTTTGCATGTTTATCGCGTATGGACACACAAAGATGTAAAAGAAGTCTGTGAATCAATTCCACATCCAAAAGTGGATGTGGAGGAATGCTGTAAAATGATTACCGGAATACGCATGAGCTACCGCGTTGATGGTTTTGAATATGAAAAGATTTTGCGCCAGATTTTTGGAACAGACTATCACCTACTGGTGGGAAACTGGAACCCCTGCGAGGGCAGGACCCAACACGAGGTGTCATTCTAAAGTATGACTCGGGTGATATGTTGGCACGTGAAACCGCGCTATTTGCTAAACTCAGACAAAAAATACACAAAAAGGGCAAATTGGGAGTCCATTACTAACTGTCAACAGAAGGAGACTGAGGATGTAGAAAGCTATTATGGCAGACTGTCTAAGATCTTTGCTCTAAACAGTGGCTTACCAATTCCAGATCCAGGGGACATGCCAGATGCACCTTACAACCAACAGCTCAAAAATGTGTTATTGTTAGGAGTGTTACCTCACATCAGAGACTTTGTTCACTTACATTTAGTCGGTTGGAACTCAAAAGATCTCAAAGAAATTGTAACACATTGTTTACACGCTGAAAAGATACACAAGGAGCTGGAAAGAAAGAGGGAGAGCAAGAAAAACAAAGAAAAAGACAAACAGCGCACCAACATTTACGTTGTAAACACAGAAGGCAGACCACTCCAGAAGACAGATGATTTATTCTTCCAGGCAGCTGCAAAAGGGGGAAAAGAGTTTAATAAGAAGCAATGGGGAGACAAGAAAGCAGGAAAGTCCAAAGAAGGGGCAAAAAGCGGACTGAATGTTTCAATTGCGGCCAGAATGATCACTGGTATCGCGAATGCCCTCATCCTAAAAGGCTGAAGGAGAAGGAGAAAAAGGACTTATGACTAGATCAGAATCCAAGGGAGCAGAACAGTGAAAGTGAAGGAGAGCATAGTGGCCAGACAGAGCAGGACAGTGAAAGTGGGGAGGGCATAGCTCAGAGTATCTCGAATGCTGCGAGGAGCAAGATGCCCCTCACATTCCTATCATTGTCTGCTTAGCCCAAGCACATATCATGCTTTTAAACGATGCCAAACCATTTATCACTTTAAACCTTGGAGGAAATCCTGTGATATTTCTCTGTGACACAGGAGCAACACGCTCTGTAGTAAGGCCTGATTTTGTCCATGGTTGAAAGCAACAAATGACAAAATATTTGTTAAATCAGCAAACGGCCCGAATTCATCCAGAATATCTGTCTGAAAAATGTGAAATTACAGACCCAGAAAGCTCAGTGCAACTTGAAACACAAATCATATTGTCCAGTGTCTGCCCATGTAATCTGTTGGGATGTGACTTGTTAAAGGCATTTAACATTTCTGTAGTACCTGTTGAGACTGGGTTGGAAGCACGGAGGCTTCAGAACCTGTACATTCAACAACAGGCGGGTGATCCAAGATATTACTACACCCTTGACTTAACTGGCAAAGGCCCAGGGCAGTAACTGGCCATTATCTGATTTGGTTTTAAAAAAAAAGTCTCTCCTGTAGCTGATTTCAAAGGAGCAGACGAAATGCATGTCACTCTGCTTTACAGACAAAAACCAGGCCCAGACAGTGAGTTTGAGGCTCAATTGATGAAGGATTCACAAACGTCATTCTCACTAACAAATCTATATTGGGACAAAGATAATAGATGTGGTGTGCACGCCCAGCTGAACCCTTACTATCTAAAGTTATCAAGGACGCACACAGAGCCACATATTTCCTTATCTAAACCAAAGACAGATACTTGGCAACAAATAGGCTTGTTTTTTAAGCAGATGTGAGGGGAGAGACGAATTGGAAAAAAACTAGACTCAGGTTGTTATTTCAGCCATAGATTGCAAGCTTACAAGATGACACTACAATGGAGAGTAAACTGCAAAGCCAAGCTGTTCATTTGGACTGTCCAGAGACATTTCCAAAAAAAACAGAGCTGACCCATTGAAGTCTAGAATTGACAATTGATGAGGAGAATGAATTATCCACTGTACCTGAGAAATTATGGTCCAAAGGGACAGCTGACGTAGGGTTAATCAGAGATGTAAAACCTGTAATAATCACTGCAAAAACAACTATTATGCCGCACCAACGTCAGTATCCTTTAAAAAAGGAGCTGAGGATGGCATTGCGCCAATAATAGAGGATCTCAAAATTGCTGGGGTCATAGTAGAATGTCCTGATTCACCGTGTAACACTCCGCTATTTC
Source organism: Ammodytes dubius (assembly GCA_026122265.1). Classification (NCBI taxonomy): domain Eukaryota; kingdom Metazoa; phylum Chordata; class Actinopteri; order Uranoscopiformes; family Ammodytidae; genus Ammodytes; species Ammodytes dubius. The sequence goes on along the minus strand of CM047508.1, from coordinate 2,958,144 downwards.
CTGTAAAAAAAGCAGCTCCATCTACAGGCTGGAGAATGGTACAGGACTTACAAGCAGTCAACAAAGCTGTGGTTGCTAGAGCACCTGTTGTGCCGGACCCACACCTTTTACTAAATGATCTCAGACCATCCAGTGCCTATTTTTCAGTAGTTGACATAAGTAATGCATTCTTTAGCATACCCGTGGATAAAAGCAGTCAGTTTTGGTTTGCATTTACCTATAGGAACAAAAGGTACACTTACACTCGAATACCTCAGGGGTATTGTGAATCACCAACTATCTTCTCTCAAGTAATGTCAAATAATTTAGCTAAATTCAACCCACCAGGGGCAGTCAAATTTTATTGTACGTAGATGACATACTATGTGCTTCTGACAACAAGGAGACATGCAAAAGTGATACAATTGCATTACTAAAGTTTTTGGCAGACCAAGGTCACAAGGTCAGTAAAAATAAACTACAACTATGGCAACCTAAAGTAAAGTACTTAGGTTACAATTTGTCAAAAGAAGGTCGATTCCTCGACGATGCACGAAAAGAGCTATCTTAAATGCACCAAAACCCCTGACGAAGAGACAAATGATGTCATTTTTGGGAATGACTAATTTCTGTAGGAGTTGGATAGTCAGCTATGCTCAGCAAGTGGCCCCCCTTAGCTCTCTCATTTATGGAGAGGCCATGGCCGCGTCAGCAAAACTGAAGTGGACAGAGGAAGCTGAAGAGGCATTTGTTAATGTAAAAAAGCTACTGGTGAGCTCTGCTGTGTTGGCCATGCCTGACTATACAAAGACATTCACTCAAACTGTGGACTGTAGAAATGGTTATATGGCCTCTGTTTTAACACAAACTTATGGAGATAAACAACGCCCAATAGCTTTCTACAGCTCACGTTTGGATGCGGTTGCACGTGCACTTCCAACATGTGTACAGACAGTCATCGCGGCGTCAATGGCCGTGCAAGCATCTGCAACAGTGGTATTGTTTCATGAGCTTACACTTAAAGTTCCTCATGCAGTCCACATTATCTTGTCACAGACTAAATAGAATTTCTGTCTCCGGCAAGGCATTTATCCTGCATGCTGTTCTACTGTCTCACCCTCATCTAACGATAGTAAGGTGTACCACATTAGATCCCTCGACTCTATTACCAGTCGAAACAGACGGCGAAAATCATGTAGTACCACATGATTGCTTACAGGAAATAGCCGAACTTGGTCTGCCTAGGCCAGACCTTAAAAACGAACCGTTAAGTCATTCAGATATGACAATGTTTGTGGACGGCTCATCTAAAAAGAATCCTGATGGGACAAATGCTACAGGATACGCTGTTGTGACCTCTGACAAAATAATTAAATCTGCAGCACTACCTGGGAATTTATCAGCACAAGCTGCAGAGATAATTGCCTTGACGGAAGCATGTAAAGCAGGATGTGGTAAAAGCATTACTATTTTTACCGATAGCCAATACGCTTTTTCTGTGTTGCACACATTCGCACAGCAATGGAAGGCTAGAGGTATGATAACTTCATCAGGCAAAGATATTCAACACAGACCTCTGATAGAAAACTTATTAGAGGCTGTTATGCTGCCAAAAGCCATTGCGGTGTGTAAATGTGCAGCACATCAAAAAGGACAGATTACATCACTCTGGGAAATGCAAAAGCAGATGAGGAAGCTAAGAAAGCTGCTTCAAACAAACAAAAATGTGTCTCAGCTCTTACCCTAACCACTGAAGTAACACCCGGTGTAGTACTAGTTGATAGCAACAGGCGTAAATGGACACTTGGAGAAATTATAGGCCAAGGCAGTTGCGGTCTAGTCTACCTAGCTGAAAGTGGGGAAAAGAGCATTGTAGATGACACAGCAAGATATGTTGTTAAACTTGAAACCGCAGAAAATGGAGCCATGTTCTCTGAACAAAAATTTTACTTAAATGCCACCAAGCCAAAAGCACTATCAAAATGGCGAAAATCACATGCAGGTGCAGAAGTGGGTGTTCCTGAGTTCTTTGGTCATGGTATTTATAACAATAATGGCAAGGAATACAGATTTATTGTACTTTCACGGCTGGGTGAAGATTTGTGGAAAAAGTTTGAAGCATGTGGTAAAAAGTTTTCACAAACATTAACTCTAAAAATAGCAGTCAACATTTTGAACGTTTTGGAATTTGTGCACAGCCAGGAATATGTGCATTCAGATATTAAAGCCCAGAATATAATGATAAGCAATGAAGATCCAAATCAAGTCTATCTAATAGACTATGGCCTGGCTTACAGATACAGCGTTGATGGAGTACACAGGCCTGGCATTGCACAACCCAAAATGTGTCATAATGGCACACTTGAGTTCACAAGTATCGATGCTCACCTAGGTATTCCTCCGAGTCGTCGAGGTGACCTGGAATCTCTAGCTTATTCAATGATTTATTGGATGTGTGGTACTTTACCCTGGGAGGATAAAGTTACTGTGCCGAATGCTGTTTTAGCATGCAAACTTGAGTGTCGTGAGAACATGACTACTTTTATGAACAAATGTTTTTCTAAAGACTGTATACCCCAGGAAATTGAACAGTTCCTGATTGAAATACGTTCTATGACTTACCAAGACAGGCCAGACTATAATAAACTGCGAAGTATTCTGAGTCAAAACCTGCCCAAAACATCAAATCAACTAAAACTTGATTTCACATTGAAAAGACATAAAATCAATTACGTGACAGGAGACCTATTCTCTGCCCCAAAATTAGATGCATTAGCGCACTGTGTGGCTACTGATTTGCAGATGGGGGCAGGAATTGCAGTAAAGTTCAAACATTTGTTTGGCGGTGTCACAGAACTAAAACAACAACAGACAACTGTGGGTGGATGTGGGTTTCTCACAAGAGACGGGAGGCGTATCTATTATCTAACCACAAAAGAACGATCAGTCGACAAACCCACCTATAATGACTTAGAGAGGAGTTTGGTGTGCATGCGCAAACTTTGTATTGCCCATGGAGTTAAACAGGTCTCTATGCCATTGATAGGGTGTGGGTTGGATGAACTACATTGGGGCACTGTATATAACATTTTGGCAAATGTCTTCAAAGACACAGAGGTTTACATCACAGTATACAGATTGCCTGCACATGCACAGTTACTCACGACAGAGGTGTACAGCCAATTTGATCAGGAAGTGTTAAAAGACATGCAGAACACAGCCCCACAGTCAGAGAGAGATTTATGGGTAAAAAAGGGGGCGCGGTTTAATGCCACAACTGCACTATTTGAATGTTCAGAAGGAAAGCCCATTTTGCCTAAATCTCTTTTTAGATATGCAGCAATAATGACACATGGGTTAACTCATGTGTCTTCAGGGGGATGACAGATATGATCAATGGGGTATTCACAACCTATGGTTATGTGAACTTTTCTAAAAAATTCTGTGCCCAATGTCAGATTTGTGCAAAAAACAATGCACAAGGGGCACTACGCCCAAAGAAGGGAGCATTCCCCAAGCCATCTTACCCTTTCCAAACAATTTGCATGGATTTCATTGAGCTAAACAAATGTCAAAGTAAACAATGGTGTTTAGTGATAGTTGACTGTTTCTCTAAATGGGTTGAAATATTTCCCTGTGCGCATGCAGATGCGTCCACTGTAGCAAAGGCTCTGGTGAGGGATATTATTCCAAGGTTTGGAGTTCCTGAGAAAATACATAGCGACAATGGACCACATTTTGTAAACAATGTCATTAAACTATTGACTACAGCACTCAAAATAGATATTAAATATCATTGTGCTTACCATCCACAGTCAGCAGGACTTGTGGAAAGGAATAATGGTACGATAAAGTCTAAGTTGAGAAAAATAATGGCAGAGACAGGGAGGAATTGGGTAGAGTGTCTCCCTCTGGTGACGTTAAGCATGCATATAACTACCACTGCAAATGGCCTGTCACCTTTTGAGATGTTGTATGGCAGACAATACAGAATCCCAGAAATAGGCAGCTTCCAAACCCCTGAAGGTGAAAGAGAAGAAACCCTAGCAGAATACATGGCAAAAATGCTGAAAAAGAAAAAATCTGCTAATTACCCCTGTGTTACAGGTTCCTCTGGGGATGTAGTAGAACTCATCCTGAACCCAGGTGATTGGATCTTGATAAGGGTCATCAAAAGGAAACGTTGGGACTCCCCGCGCTGGGAAGGCCCATACCAAGTCTTGCTAACTACACCTACGGCTGCAAAGATTGCTGAGAGATCCAGCTGGATTCATCTTACACACTGTAAAAAAGTCGTGAGCATCCCAGCAGCACAAGCACTCTTACAAAAGATAATTTAAAACAGAATTAGTACATTCAGACTATTCTAGTACAGCATATTTGTTATAATACAGCTTTTACATTTTGTTCATTGGTGCATGTTGTGTGTTTTGAGACAAGAAAGCAGTACATAAGACTCACTATTGTGCATTTGAACTTCAAGATTTCTAGGTCTACGATTGGGGCGGAGACGGTTTCGGTTGTCGTTACTATTGAGTTCGGCGAGAGAGGCGCCACCCTCTGGGTCTTCTCAAAGGACTCATGGTCTCGATGTGATTCCAGCCGCGAACCCTCATGAACATAGGGCAAGTTTAGAGCTAGGGAACGCACTATCTGCGAGACTGCGCTCTTGTTTCCAAATACATTCTGCACTGGCTTGAAGCTGTTCAATACTCACCGATTTGGACCCACAAGGGGAAAGACAACAACAGAGTAGAAAGTTTTGCTTTATTTTACCTATTGTTTTGTTTTATTTTACCTTTAATTCTTGTTTTGCTCAGGCTCTTACCAATAGCAAAAATATGCCAGGGTCTCAAGTATGTTCGTCCTCAAGAATTCTTGGGTACCTGCTTGCAGGGGGAGTGTTGGTTATTTTCATGACTCCAATATGGATGGATATAGCTGAGGGAGTTAGAAGAGCTTATGCTAAAACAGATCCACCATATTCACCTCCTTTTGTAGACATAGAGCCAATACAGGAGAAAGAAATGCCTGAACCACTGCTAGAAACAGTTACATTAAGACCAGTAACCACAAACCCACCAAAAGTAGAGAACTCTACTGTAGTGAATTCGGTCAAGCCAAACAAGGTAAAGAAACCTAAAGTACCTAAACCCAAAGTGGAGTCTCCCAAAAAGACTCCAACCAGACGGACTGAAAGTTCCAAGCCAAAATCTTCAAAGGACGGTTCCCGCAATGATAGAACTCGTTCAGTAGGAGTATCCTTACAAACAACGACACCTGTCGAACTACCACCATGGTTTGTATCTGCAGTAAAATACCCCAAACGGAAAAGGGAAGCCAACGCAGAGCCTATTAAAAACTATACTTTACAGTGGGCGGAAGTCCCGATAAATGAGACACGAAAGAAGGTCTGGTGGAAGCTACCCAAAGCTATAAAAGTGACAGTTTTAGAAGGTACGACTACGGCGTTTGGCATGGATGTGTATGCAACTAAGTACATTGAGGGTGAGCAAGATATACCTGCCTGTACTACCAAAAGGCCAAAGTTCTTATGTACGGGTGATTGTGACACTGACACTGAGATCTTCGCTCACACTGATAAAAGCCTTAAAGACAGTACACACCCCTTAGCACAACGATGGATAATAATCAGAACAGGAGAATGCCGCTGTGCCGGTTCTGCAAACTTTCGTGGGATACAACAGGAGTATGCAATATTCTTTAATTCCATGGTTAAATGTAATCCAGTTGTGATCACCATACGTAATGCACAAATGAGTGACACTGGTTCCTATAAAATAGGCATCCAGAATCCGGACGGAAAACTCATTCATCAATTCACACTAGTTGTGATCCCAAAACTACGGGGTACTGAAGTACCAGACTTACAACAACTGTCTGATCCAGATGTCCGATTGTTTTCCGGTCTTACTAAAGCAGATGTCATAGCAACCGAAATGGGAGTGGAAACAGGCAATCTTTGGCTAAAATATGTTGAATATACTGCTAGACAACTGAATCAGACGAGCAGTTGTGTTGTCTGCACTACAGCTAGGCCCCGCCTGGCAACAATGCCATACCCTTGCACCCACAAAAAGGATAGGGTTAGACTAGGGTGTATTTTGAGCTCATTTCAATCCAGTACCACAGTCCGACAGCAATGCATGTTGACTCTAAAAGCTCATCCACCTGTATCACCTGCAGATGTTCCAGTTGCCCATATCTACAGCGGTAGCTACACTTGTGTAGAACGAAAAACAGGCAAAGATGACTATGGTCAACTTCCCTCCTCCTGGTGCACTGAGATGCTAAATACCACTGAGTCTGACAAAAGAGACTCAATTTATCCATCTAAATGGTTTTACAACCAGGACTTGGCTAGAGGAGATATCTGGTGGTTATGTGGAAATGGGCGCCTGCTTGCTAATCTCGGGGACTGGAGGGGTAGATGTGCTCTTGTAAGCCTAGTCATGCCATTCCTAGTCTATCCTACAAACGGGACACGCCTAGTGTCTGAAAACACGGGTGGGAGGGGAGTGAGCAGACATAAAAGGGCCCTGGGGGTAACTAGTGACGTCTATATCGATTCAATTGGAGTTCCCCGAGGTGTCCCTAACGAGTTTAAAGCTCAATCTGAAGTGGCTAATGGTATTGCTTCATTCTTCTGCCCAGCATGCATAGCTAACAAGAATTTAGCTTGGATAAATTACATCTATTACAATCAGCAGAGATTTGTAAACCACACCATAGATGCAATTAAGGGTCTAGCTGAACAACTAGATAAGACATCACTTATGACATGGCAGAATAGAATTGCACTTGATTTCCTGTTGGCCGAAAAAGGGGGCGTTTGCCACATGTTCAAGGACCATTGCTGTACCTGGCTCCCAAGTAACACCCAGATCAACGGGTCAGTTTCCATAGCCCTCAGGAATCTACGGGGGCTGTCCAAGGAGATGAACGATGCTGCCGGTGTGAGTGATGTCCTTCAGAGTTGGCTGTCTGGCTTCTTCGGGAGATGGTCGGGGTTGCTGTCCACCGTGATGACAGCTGTTGCAGTGGTCTTGGTCGTCCTGATCGTGGTCTGCTGCTGTGTGGTCCCCTGTCTGCGAGGAATGCTGAATCGTTTGATCGCCAACAGTGTCACTGATACCTTGGTGACACTGACAGAACGGCAGGATGTGGATCTTTCCATAAGAGCTGGAGACCTTCTTCTAGCTACTGATATCGACAACAGAGATTATGTTCCATTGGCCCGAATGGATCAAACCTTCACCGTCTAAACGGTATGTCAAAAAGAACAGACAAGATGCACCAGCCATCTGTCTGAAAGAAAGGATGCCCTGCTGGGCTCCTATGGATGTACTAAATATGGATACCTTACATGGACACTTTGCATCAATAATCCCTTATGATGGACTCATGCTAAAATCAACCGATGTGGTCGACTGTGTGAGTTCCTGATGTTTCATGGATGCGAGCAAAGGACTGTCTGTGACTGTACAAAGACTTTTTGCGCCAGTATATTCGTTCACAAATGCACGGATGTGATATTGAATGTACTTGATATTATTTCTGCTTGAATGAAACATATAAAGTTCACTTATTATACTCATTTGCCTTACATGCTTGATATATATTATTGGAATATATTACTCATTTGTTTACCCTTTTACTTTGAAGTGTTACATGAATGTGCATTAAATATTATAAAAATGGGGGATATGTTGACGAAATCTATTTCTCTATGATTGTATAACATATTAATGCTATTCATTCTATTCACCTCACATTGAACTCTGGTGTGAAACTCTGTGGTAAACATGTTTTTACTCTTATTGCTTGAAGAAGTAAAACTGCCTCACACAGATACTGGGATGTTCAAGGTCGAGAACTTCTTTCACTCGAATCATTTTGTTATCAGTGTGATTAAAACTCATCCCCCATATTAACCAGAAACTCAGATGACCAAAACATCAGCACCTGGTCAGACAAATACGTGCCAGTATGGGTATAAAAGTTGTAACATCCCTCCTGACTTTAGTCATTTCTCTGTTATGCTACATGTGTGTACATGATAACTGACTCAACTTGCAAGTTTCAACTAAAGTCTCTGCGGATGATGAAATCTGACTCCTGACTCTTTGTGCATTATTTCATACTTATATTGAAATTAGAAAAGTTTAGTAACAGAGAGAGAGAGAGAGAGAGAGAGAGAGAGAGAGAGAGAGAGAGAGAGAGAGAGAGGGGGGGGTGGGATGACTTGCAGTAAAGGTCCACGGGTCGGATTTGAACCCGTGACCACTGCAACGAAGGCCGGAGCCGATATGGTACGCGCTCTATCCACTACACCACCGGAGCGCCTATAAAGACCACCGTTAAGAATAGAACATAATAGATAGACGACATTGAGGTGGGAACACAGCATGAAAAGTTGGAAGCGAGAAGTTAGTAGTTAGCCTGACTTGTTTTTCTAAAGTTCTCTAAAAGAAAAACGGATTTCCGGAGAAAACAAATCATTGCCTTGTCACCATGCCCACACACACACACACACACACACACACACACACACACACACACACACACACACACACACACACACACACACACACACACACACACACACACACACACACACACACACACACACACACACACACACACACACAGCGGAGGTTGGCAGGAGCCGTGGGTGCTGATGCAAATGAGCTCTCCACTCGGGGAAAACAAAAGCGGAGAATCGCCCACCATAAAACACATCGGCACAAACACACCACTGTGCTCGGAGACCTCCAATCAAACGCAGAATAGCTACACCTACAGCGGGTTTATCTGGACCTATACGTGTGTGTGTGTGTGTGTGTGTGTGTGTGTGTGTGTTGTGTGTGTGTGTGTGTGTGTGTGTGTGTGTGTGTGTGTGTGACTTTAAACACTTTGCCACCTTCACTGCAGTTATGACTCATATCACTAATTGAGAGACCTGTACCGTGACACATCTGTGTTTCCAACTATCCAATTGGCTGAATAAAAACAATTGATTAGTCCATCCATCACCACAGTGTGTGTGTGTGTGTGTGTGTGTACTGAAATAGCTCAGCATCCATTGGGTGAATGGCCCCTAAATTTGGCACCCGTGTTGCTTAGAGGAATAAATCCTAATAACGTTAGTGACCTCATGACTCTCTCTCTCACACACACACACACACGAGACTAACCTGGTTAAATAAAGGATAAATAAAAAAACACACACACACACCGCATCACTCTAGCAGGTAAAAAGGTTTATCTTGTTATCTTATAAAATGTCAAAAAATATACTAAATGGGTTTTGGGCCAAAAGTGGATTAGGAAAGGAAAGTTCAAGGATAGGACACACACACACACACACACACACACACACACACACACACACACACACACACACACACACACACACACACACACACACACACACACACACACACACACACACACACACACACACACACACACACACACACACACACACACACACACACACACACAACACGGCGAGAATTGAAGAACCAAAAATAACTGCGACAGGAGGATACCAAAAGAAAGAGGCTTCGTAAAGGAAAATGTAATGAGAGAGTGAGCGCTGTGTAATTATTCTCTAGAGCGGTTCTGATAAGCGGCACTTAAGAGCCTCTGTGTGGTTTAAGTAATCACAGTTATTAAAGGGTCTGCATGACTACAGTGTTAAGAGAGTCTCTAACAGCTAAAGCCTAGAGTGATGGACTGACACCCACTGCAATGTATTATCACGTTATACTGTACTATGACATGACATAAAAAGCACAGAACAACAAACCATAACACAACCACACGCGCCATGACATAGGCTAAGTAGGGTAAGTTTTTATTTATTTATTTATTTATTTAAAAGGACTGCACTTAATTTTGTTGTACCTGTTACAATGACAATACAGATATTCATTCATTCATTCATTCATTCATTCATTCATTCTTACCGACATTGCCATCCATAAAGGCAGGTGGTTCAAATAAAAAAATTAAAACGACACACTCAAAACATTGCTTTTAATTAGTGAAAAACAAGTTGTTTCCTATAGACAAATGTCTGGTTTGTTCACACCCACAATGTGCATTTTTTCAGCCAAATTTTCCATTTGTGAAGCAGTGAATTGTGGACCAAGAGACTGTAAAGATACAATGTGATGTGTTGTATAAACATTGTGTGTGAGTGTCTGTGAGTGTTTGTCTCCCTGACTTCACCCAAGGTTGGACCTATTTCTTTAAAAGGTCACACTACTCTCTGACTTCTCTGACTGTGTGTGTGTGTGTGTGTGTGTGTGTGTGCGTGTTGTGTGTGTGTGTGTGTGTGTGTGTGTGTGCATGTGCGTGTGTGTGTGTGTGTGTGTGTGTGTGCGTGTGTGTGTGCGAGCGGTCGTGTGTGTGCTTGTGATTGGATGGTGGAATAGGTAGAAGCAAAAGGCTCTTAGTAAACCACAGTCATCCCTCTGCCTTCAAGGTCGGAGCTACTCAACAGATGATATTCCCTTTGGGGTGAGACAAGGTTCAGCTCGGTCAATGGGAGCGGCGGAGAGGGGAGTACAGTTTCCTTGTGATGTTATTATAGATGAATGCAAATCAATTAAAGAATACAAAACAGATAGATATTCGATATTGCTCGTTCACGTTGTTCATGTTCAAGTATTAGTCATTTGATCACCCGTTGTATTTAAATAGAAAGCATTTTGCAGTTTTTTTTTTTTGTCAAAGCTGTTTTTATTTTAACTGCCGACTGGTTTCACTGTGACTGCTACAGTTCGTGGGTCTTGTTCCTATATTTCTACTTAAAGGAATACTTCACCCATACGGAACCGGCGTTCTATCATTATAAAAAATACTATTATAATTATTATAATATAATGAATGAGGTTTTTCTTCCCTCAATCTTCCCTAAGTCTTCCCTTGGCCCAGCTGTCCTGTTAATCCTAACCCTACATTAATGTTTTTTTTTATTTTTATTAGTACCTGAATCAATTTAAAAGCAGAAGACAGACACAAAAACAGGGGAGTAGGAGGGAGGAGGGAAGATGAAAGAAAAGACAAGATTCTTCTGGTCCGAATTATTCGAATATCCGAGTATTCGTTTGATAAATTAGTATTCGGAGCTCAATTCAGTATTCGGATTATTCGTATATAGGGGAGAACAGGTTTTTCCCACCGGTGAAGTAGGTCTTTAAGGATCTGTTGAAACATTTCTCTGCAGCTCAATGAAGCACAAAGGTTTCCCAGTGAGTATAGTGTGTAAGTCTCTCTGCCCTACTAAAGTCCTCCTCCTACATACTCAACATAGTACATTCTCTCTACTTAGCCATCCATTGCGTATGCGAGGTTCGTCGGAATGTTTACAATGAAGTATACAGAAGCAATACAGAATTTAAAAAAAAAAAACGTCCATGCCGTTTGAAATGACGCAATGCATTGTGGGGCGGTTGAGTAGGAAAAGTAACCTGCCGATCCATACACAAAAATCTTCTCGGAAGTTAGTACTCATCCGGGCATTTCTCGCATACCCAAACTCGCATACACAACCGTCACATACTCACATCGATGTCAAAATGAGTATGAGTAGGACGTTAGTATGGCTTTCCGAACACAGCCTCTCTGTCTGTGTCCAATGGAGCCTTACATAATACATAATATATGCTTTGAAACAAGACTCCTTTAAGGCCTTTATCAACCCTAGAAAAATGATCTAATCAGAACATAGAGTGAATGTTGTATAAGCCTTATCGTCAACATATCTTTCAGAAGAAGCTTAAGTGCCTACTGGCTACCATTCATTCTTGTACAGCAGGAAAATGAACTGCAGTGAAATCGTCCATGACAGTAAACAAGATTCCGTATAATTAGATTTGGTGAAAAACTCAATTTATCTTCATCCCTCTAAAGTTGTGCGGGTTTCATTCCCTCGCTGCATTTCGTTTCCCCCTCTGTATCTTACTGACATAACCATTAACAAACGGCATTTAGAATATCTCACCAAGAAATAATCTTTAAAAGGCACGTCACTTTGTAAACATCATTCTCACATCCATATCTTTTAATTCAGATAATTTGCGCCAGCCCAAGAGCAGTAGATAAACGACTATGACATAAAAAGTATTATTATAGGTCAAGCTGTAGTACAAGGCGCTTACTTTGCCTAGACATTTTGCACCAGTCTTCATATTGTTTTCTTATTGCTACTGTTATTATTGTCCTCAATCAGTTCCAGTGTAAAGCAGCCCCACTTTAACCTTTTTATCCCACCATTCAAACGACACCTGAACGCACCACAGCTGAATCTGGATAACCACCAGATTGTAATCGACCAATTTTCAGCCAAAAGTGAAGTGTTGTCCAACTTTCAAGCAACGATGTCTCCTTGTTTGTATGATGTACCCTAATGACAAACACACAGGCTCAACCTTCTGTATATTTCAACTAGATATGGCGGTAAATTAGCCACAACTTTTTTCTGACTCACATTGTAAAACTATAAGTTCTATGGGGTGGGGGCGCCTTTAGCTCAGTTGGTAAGGCGTCCCCCTCCCGGGCCGGGCCCAGCAGCAGACCCGGGTTCGATTCCCACCCGCGGTCGTTCTCTGCATGTCACTCCCCTCTCTGCCCCATTTCACCTCTGTCTCTCTGCACTAACAATAAAGCATAAAAATGCCCCAAAAATACATTTAAAAAAAAAAAAAAAAAGTTCTATGGGGTTCTTCATAGCATTGACGCTGTGTCTGCCCCACATCTCACCTCAAAGAACAATGCTCTGGTCCCTGCACCGAGTGACAGAAAGTTGGATAGGGGGCTCGGTGACACAAGCGGATGATTTTCTTGTTCAGCCTCATGATTTATTAATCGGTCTGCAATGAAAAACCCTCCAGAGCCGGGTGGCAGAAGCACAAGTGCCCACTACACTGTGTGTGGCATTTAAGATCATGCCTTCTTCCATTTTACTCATCAGAATCATTTACTGTCATTGTACAGTGTAAAACGAAATTGTAGCAGCATCCCAGTATACACACAAACACAAAAATAGGGATAAAAAATAGCGCAAGGCACTAGTGCAATGTACAGCATAAACATGAATAGATAATATGTACAGTGTTTCCCAATTATTGCACAATGTGTGTGTGTGTTGTGTGTGTGTGTGTGTGTGTGTGTGTGTGTGTGTGTGTGTGTGTGTGTGTGTGTGTGTGTGTGTGGTGTGTGTAACAAAGTTAAATTGGGGGTGGAAAGTGAAGTGGCCCGTATGCTGTGTGTGTGTGAGGAGTGGATGTGTGATGTCAGATGTAGAATACAGGGGCCGAGTCAAGTCAGCTTAAACAGCACATTGTTGATGTATTTAAGCCCCGCTGACGGCTGACTGTGTACAGTAAAGACATTAGCTTCACTCACTGCGGAGGCTTTAACACTGTCTTTGTGTGTGTGTGTGTGTGTGGTGGTGTGTGTGTGACAGAGTGGAATGGGATGAGAATACTCTGACATAGGCTACTGACTAGGGCTAAAACATAATCCTAACGATAGATAGATAGATAGATAGATAGATAGATAGATAGATAGATAGATAGATAGATAGATAGATAGATAGATAGATAGATAGATAGATAAGATAATAGATAGATAGATAGATAGATAGATATAGATAGATAGATAGATAGATAGATAGATAATTTAAAGCATTACCCCCCCCCCCACCCCCATCACTTTCATATTCTCGCGCAACATTGGAGTGCCTCTAAAACAGCAGGTTTAAAAACTGCTACACCAGAATATTCCTGTGTCCAAGACTGAGTGGTTGCTAAAAATGCAATGAAAGTCCATATTAGATGTATACGCTAGACGTAGGCCTATAGTGGGTGACTTTAAGCCGTAAAATACACGTGAACGTCTGAGCTGAATTAACGCTCTCTACAGCAGGTGACAGCGATTTTGGTTAATTGTCCTTCCTCAATGTGCAGAGCGAAAAGTGAAAGACACACGAACACACACACGCGCTGTACTCACGTTAATTTTCCCGCATTGCTCCAGTCACCTTCCAACAAAACCCAGCGCGTATCCATCCGCCGTTAAAGAGTCACTTCGATTTCATTCATAAAAAACGCTTCTTTTTGTTTTGTCCTCGACAGAAAGGTTTCAGTAACGAGCGGTCGCGATACACACGCGCAGCCTCCAGAGCGCAACGCCGTGTGGGTGAAGTGAGCCGATACAACCGGCAGACTGAGAAGGGGAGAGAGAGAGAGAGAGAGAGAGAGAGAGAGAGAGAGAGAGAGAGAGAGAGAGAGGAGAGGAGAGAGAGAGAGAGAGAGAGAGAGAGAGAGAGAGAAAGAGGATGTGTGTGTGTGTGTGTGTGTGTGTGTGTGTGTGTGGTGTGTGTGTGTGTGTGTGTGTGTGTGTGTGTGTGTGTGTGTGTGTGTGTGTGTGTGTGTGTGTGTGTGTGTGTGTGTGTGTGTGTGAGAGAGAGAGAGGGCGTCATTATGTCATGCTACTCCTCCCTTCATGAACATACAGTACACTACATACTAAAGTACAGAAGAGTTTTAGAGCCTCAGGAGAGAAAAAAATGACATATAAGGAAGAGTGTTCATTATGTCGAGAAATGTCAAGAATAAAGACGAATACTCCAAAATGCTATTGGAGTTAGTGGGGCATTTATGTACTTTCAGCATACTACAATTGACATGCATGTATTAGGACACCCTTAATCTTTTTTTCTGGCGTACTAAACAGTAGAGAAGTATGGGGATTGGAACACACACAGCTGTAGGGTAAAGTCTTGTCTGGACAGCAGAACATATAAAGCCCCTCGAGGCACGTGACCTCTCATGGCTCCTCTGGAATTCGGAGTTTGGAGATAAAGATGGTTCTCTATCGCAAACTGATGCTCCAGTGTCCATGTTCTCTTAGTGGTAACGCACCAAATGTTACTTCAGAAAAAAACTAAATACTTGCTGTGATGAAGACTGATTGATTCAATTTATTTCAGACATATAAAAAAAAAAAAAAAAATTAAAAGCATGAAAATACAATAAAAAAAAATATGTTCAAATGATTTCACAAATAAAAATAAACAAAAAATAAACAAAAAATAAACAAATAACATATTGAATTGATATGCCTGAAAGGAGTAGAAGAAGACTGAGTACAAACACATAGTACTGTACTGTACAAACAATTCTTTGGCACTACTTAGTATTTAGAATGTATGTGTGTTTTTTTTTTTTTTATTTATTTTTTTTTTATGGTAAAATGTTTTAATTCTTTTATTTAAATGTTGTATTTTATCCATGTTTATCCATTTGTATTCTTTATTTGATTTAACCCTGTGAAGCACCTTGAGTGGCCTGTGCCTGAATGTGCTCTATAAATAAAATTGCCTTGCCTTGCCTTATGTTTATCTTATCTATATATTTTTTTTTCTTATCGTTCCTATTGCACAGTGGGCCAGGATAAATGCCATTCGATCTTGCATAAATCAGAACTGACACTAGCATTGTTGGACTTTGACTTTGATAGGCGTATGACGTTAGCCGCTAACAACAATCTACACAGAGGCGGTGCTATCATGGCTGCTATGTTGTAATGGAACATAATATCCAAGTAGTAACGTATAGAGCAGAGTGGGTACCATGAGGGAAAAGAACTTTTTTTTAAGATAATTTTTTGGCATTTTCAAGCTTTATTAGACAGTACAGAGTTGAAATGGGGAGACAGAGAGAGAGAGAGAGAGAGAGAGAGAGGGGGAGAGACTGCAGTAAGGGTCCACGGGTCGGATTGAACCGCGACCACTGCAACGAAGGCTGGAGCCGATATGGTACCCTCTATCCACTACACCCCCTGGAGCGCCGAGGAAAAGTGCTTTTATAACTGTCAAGAGTTGCCAGCTTTGTAAATATGACATCTGCTGATTTAAGTTTTTTTACTTTGAGCTAGTGAAATCTGCTCTTACGTTGGGGGTCGGTGGTTCAACCGCCACATGTCCAAGTGTCCCTGAGCAAGACACCAAACCCTAAAATGTCTCCTGATAGTTAGCCTGCACCCTGCGTGGTAGCTGCTGCTGTATCGGTGTATGAATGTGTGCTCCAGTTGTAAGTCGTTTGGATAAAAGCGATAATCACTCCTAAGTTGTAGAAGGTTAGGGGTTAGACATGGTAAGCCCTGATTAATTACTCTAATGTAAGGATACAGTGTTTGAAGTGTGTGTGTGTGTGTGTTGTGTGTGTGTGTGTGTGTGTGTTGTGTGTGTGTGTGTGTGTGTGTGTGTGTGTGTGTGTGTGTGTGTGTGTGTGTTGTGTGTGTGTGTGTGTGTGTGTGTGTGTGTGTGTGTGTGTGTGTGTGTGTGTGTGTGTTGTGGGTGTGTGTGTGTGTGTGTGTGTGTGTGTGTGTGTGTGTGTTTAATATCTAAACCGCAGTACTGTGAAAGCCTGGCTTGCTGGTGTAAAACATTTCCAAGCAGTGAACTCATTATGTCACATTAGGACACCATCCAGCTCATTTACTCGTTTTAATGGAAAATATAGCAGTGCTGTGTGTGTGTGTGTGTGTGTGTGTGTGTGTGTGTGTGTGTGTGTGTGTGTGTGTGTGTGTGTGTGTGTGTGTGTGTGTGTGTGTGTGTGTGTGTGTGTGTGTGTGTGTGTGTGTGTGTGTGTGTGTGTGTGTGTGTGTGTGTGTGTGTGTGTGTGTGTGTGTGTGTGTGTGTGTGTGTGTGTGTGTGTGTGTGTGTGTGTGTGTGTGTTGTAATTTCTCGTGGCTAAGAGGAAGATAAGAGAAACAGAAGACACATACTTTGGAACAGGGTGTTTCATAAAATAAAACACAATGACGCCAGATGGCAAAACAGAATATAATGTATTTGCAATTTTAAGCACAAACCTACACAAATAAAGTAATACAAGACATACTCTTTATACTTTTCTGTGTTTTCAATGGCACTGCTGTTACAACTTATTACTAAGGGAACGATTAACGCAAAAGCATAGATACACAATAAGTGTGCATTTTTCAGAGGCTCTGGTGGTGTAGTGGATAGAGTGCGTACCATAACAGCTTTGGCCTTGTTGCAGTGGTGCGGGTTCAAATCCGACCCGTGGACCTTTACTGCAGGTCATCCCCTCCCCTCTCTCTCTCTATCTCCCATTTCAACTCTGTACTATCTAATAAAGCTTGAAAATGCAAAAAAAAAAAAAAAAAAAGTGCATTTGTTGAGAGGGCTAATATGCATGGGCTGCAATGCAACCCACAGGAACAATAGTTAGAGATGTATATTGGCTTACAGGGACTACAGTTGGACAAATAAAAAAAAAACAATGTAAGAACCTGGTACATGACATGTCTCCTTGCTTTAAACAGGGTTAAGTTAAGGTCACACTGGTTTGGTCTATGTCCCAATATGGGTTTCAAAGTTCCCCCTCATCATCTCGAACCATAACCTATTGATTTGTTATTTTTACAGAACAACCAGTTATCTCCGCAGCACATTCCACAGTCTCTTCGGCTTTCATACAAATGATACACGTCACTGTGGAAGATTTATTGAAGACAAAAGGCTTAGCCACATCATTCCCCTCGTTCACCAGACAGACACTGGTGGACACAAACACCTCATCTACTGATGTAAAATGTAATGTGTTAACATAAAATGTTCAGTGTGTCGTTTCTATTAAAGCAATGTTGAGTAGAATGAACATTTGTTTTATTAACTACTGACAACATTCTAGCAAATCACAATACATTTTTTTGTCATAAGAGCATTTTCAATAAATAGTAGGAGCATGAAAATCAGACTGTTCTTATTTATCCGGAGTAGTAAGAGCGAAGCGCTGAGATTTGTCCTGCATATCATGCTATATACTATTTATACCAGAAAGATTAGATGTCCAATACATGCATGCAATTGCAGTATCAAAATCTAGATTGGACACAAACCTATCTACTGTTCCAGGCTCTCATCATCAGATCTGTCAGCTGTCCAAAAATAATATAACACCATACATACTGTTTGAGGAAGTGTCTTAGTAAAGATAGCGTATCATATCGTAGCTCATAGCATAATAGCCTAAATCATATTTACTCTACTCTACTTATTACTCTACATCTACTCTACTCTACATTTACTTTTCGTTAGCCTAATAGCATAATTGCCTAAGTCATATTTTAAGGGTTATAGAGTAGGGTAACGTAGATGTAGAGTAGAGTAGATGTAGAGTAGAGTAGATGTAGAATGGTAGATGTAGAGTAAATATGATTTAGGCAATTTTGCTATGAGGCTAACGATTTGGAATTGATGATATGGGCAATTAATTTTTTTTTTATCAGAAGGCAAATTGTGGATTTGATCATAAAGTATACCAGACCAGATTACCAGATTAAGGCCCATTCTTTATCTCTAACTAAATATGCTTGAACACATTTCTAGGAAAGGAGGTATATGTACAACATATCATTACTTGTTAGTGCCTTGAATAATCCATTGATGATCTTTTTTTTGTTAGTTAACTTAATCAGTGAACTAACAAATCTTTAGTTTTCACTCATCAGCCATTATGGGAGCATATGATTGAGGCTGCAGCCATGTGGAAGCTACTTTGTATTTTGACAGTAGTAACCACTAAGCATTGCAGCATTACATGAACGTAATACAATCTGTATTTTATGCCTAAACACTCAAAGAAGGGAAACTCCAGCTTGGCACAAGAGAGAGTGAATTTGATTTAATGCAAAACCAGTCAAGGCGTGGGCAGCCATTTCTCGAGGGAAGCAGACTGCTTTGGTTGCCTTTTTCTTCGCCCCCAGACAACAGGAAGATGGAGAATGCTACAGAGGAGATTGATGCAGCCATACGTACTGTTAGTTTCTCTCTGCGGGCACCGGCAAAGTAACAATATATCTGGCGTGAGTCAGGCGCAGAGAAAGGGAAACAGACGGATGGGGTGACGAAGCAGCACAAGACCAAAGATCCAGAAGTATTAATCATTTCAAAAAGCATTGATCCAAACAACTGAGAAGTCCATAAATGTCAGTCTGGCTACATTGAAACAATCCATTTTTTTTATACTAACTTATAATGAATTGATGAAGCTTTTCCGATTTTTTCTTTCCCAATTTATCTTGAGGAAAAAATGTAATTGATGTTAAACAATACAAATGTTCAGTGTCTCTCGTTCTACTATTTTAAAGGCGTATGTTTGAGTAGAATGAACATTTTGGTTTTATAATATAAACTACTGACAACATTTCTAGCAAATTCACAATACATTTGTTTTTGTCATTAAGAGCATTTTCAATAAATTATGTAGAGATGAAGATTGAAGAAAAATCCAGACTGGTCTCTTAATTTTCATCCGGAGGTGTAGTATGTAAAGAGCCAAAAGCGCGGCAGATTTGTCCCTGCATTCCAATTACCATACTATCATACTATTTAGTATGCCAGAAAAAGATTTGGATGTCCCAATACATGCATGTCAATTGCAGTACGCCAAAAATACCTAGATTTCCCACCAACTCCAATTGCATTTTGGATTATTCGTCTTTATTCTCGACATTTCTCGACATAATGAAAAACAATCTGCCTCATCTCGATTTTTGTGTCTCCCCCCTGGCCGATATACTCTGATGTACTTTAGTATGTAGTGTAGTTAAAAGAAAGAGTATGTGATTTGGAACTCAGGGTGTGTGTGGGTGTTTTTCTTCTGATGGGTGATGAGTCGTGAGAAAGGAAAACGCTCTCTGACTTCTTCTCACAGACACTTAATCAAGTAACAACTGGATGGAACATTGTGACAGTCTGGGGTCTCAACCACAGACTCTATATGTACAACCCCGAGGCGGCCACACAGACACACTTTATTATTGTGGGACTGAGACAATGAAAGGACACATGATTAAAACATTTTCCACTGTGCTAGAGTAGTTAAAGGTTAGTACAGAGAGGTCTAATAAAGTTAACACACACACTCACGCACACACACGCACTCACACACTCACACACACGCACGCACGCACACTCACGCGCTCACACACTCACGCACACACACACATGCACGCTCACACACACACACACACACAGTACATAACTATTTTAGCATATAGGTGATGCTCCAACAGATTTACTTTGTGTGCTTCTGTTAAGAATGCTCACCAGATAAATTATTTTGTCGTCATTATTATTATTTTATTTTTTTCAACATCTTTTTATTTGGGATGGGTATACATTGATAAATACACTTATCACATAATGTTCATGTAACCCTTCCTTGCACCAACATTACATAGGCCTACATGTCGTCATTATTTTAACATGATGAAAACCATCTTTAAAGGCAGAGTTTTTTTTTTTACCACGTGGCAGTTACTATGTTTTATACTACTACTTTTTACACTACTTTAAACACACAAGAAGCAAAAGCATGATCAGATATATTTTTTTTTGAGATTGACAGGAGGGCCTATAATCAAAAGAACCAAGTGACATAGAAACTGGCCAGAAAATTCCAACAGGAATATTTATTACACTATATACCGTATGTTTGGACAGAAACTAATGTCGTACTGGAGTGATACAGTTGTGCAGCGATTAAGTTGAACTTAGCCATCCATTCATATTTCTGGTTAACAAAATCAATGTTTGAAATATACTATAGTAAATTAAGGAAAATCTATCACCACTTGAATTGACTTTCCCTATGTTCCAAATCACATACTCTTTCTTTTTACTACACTACATACTAAAGTACAGAAGAGTTTTATAGGGCCACAGCAGAGAAAAAGAAAATCAGATAAGGAAGAATTTTCATTATGTCGAGAAATATCAAGAATAAAGACGAATATTTCAAAATGCTATTGGAGTTAGTGAGGCATTTATGTATTTTCAGCATACTACAATTGACGTGCATGACATCCTAAATCTTTTTCTGGAATACTAAATAGTATGGAAGTATAGGGATTGGAACGCAGGGTTTATTTCAGCTCTTTCAAATAACGTTTGTCGTGAAGTAGCAACGGAGGAAATCCTATCCATGCTTTTACAGGGGTTTTCGCTGGCAGCTCACACATTGGCGCACTGCATCACTCAACAGTTTATCATCTCGTGCTTGTGTTGCACTTTCGCTAAAACTCTACACAGCCTCTGCCAAGATGTTGTGTTCGGAATAATGCACAGCACACACCAATTAATATTCACCTGGTTTCATAACTACATCGGGCACATCATGAGAGGAAAGAGATAAAGAAGAGAGAGAGAGAGAAAGGGAAGAAAACTGGAGATTAAAAAAGTATTAAAAGTATTATGTCGGGGCGCTCCAGTGGCGTAGTGAATAGAGCGCGTACCATATTGGCTCCGGCCTTCGTTACAGTGGTCGCGGGTTCAAATCGACCCGTGGACCTTTACTGCGGGTCATCCCCCCTCTCTCTCTCTCTCTCTCTCTCTCTCTCTCTCTGTCTCCCCATTTCAACTCTGTACTGTCTAATAAAGCTTGAAATCCCCCCCCCCCCACCGGGAAAAAAAAAATTATTATGTAAAACAATGTGTTAAACCAAGTCACATGGCTTGTTCTTTAATAGTTTTAATGAAGTATTTTCCACAGGCACTGAACTCCTCTTGATGTCTGTTGCTGATATTCGATCCCAAGTTTCTACACTGGCATGTGATTCTGGCCTCCAGGGATCTCACCATCTGATGACGCTCACACCATGTTAAATAAGAGAAGAGAAGACTTGTACTGATATACAGGGAATCAAAACATTAAGGGACCACTCCAAATGTTCAGTGTCTCTCGTTTAACTATTTTACAGGCATATGTTTGAGTAGAATGAACATTTTGGTTTTATAATATAAACCACTGACAACATTTCTACCAAATTCCAGCCAAAAATATTGTCATCAAGAGCATTTCCATTAAGTTATATAGAGATGAAGATTTAAGAAAAATACAGACTGGTCTCTTAATTTTTTCCGGAGCTGTACAGTGAATCAAAATAAATTGTACTAATTCAACATCGTGGGGTGGAGGGTTCATGTTTGAGATAGGAGGAAAATCAGGGTATACAGGCATGCTATACAATAAAGTGCCCCTGACTCCTGGAACAGCCTACAACATCAAATTAAAATAAATACACGTATATCTGTTAACCAATTTAAACTTATTATTTTGAATCAGCCCCACTCCACTAACTGTTTTAATTAGGCTATTGTTCTGCTTCATTCAATTGATCTGAATGTTTTAATTGTTGTTGTCTCTTTGTAAGTGTGGTGGATTTTGAATGGTTAATGTGTATTCTCATTGTATATTGTGTATCTGTAATTGACTCGACGTCATTGTAAAAGAGGGTCATCACCCCTCAATTGATCTTTCGAGGATATATAAAGGAAAATGAAAATAAATGATCTGAACGGGTTTTTCAGCAAACAGCTAAAAATAGAAGTATTAGGGACTGCTTAAACCATATAAAACTGACAGAAATGTGCATAATATGAGACCTTTAAGTTGTGTAGAAGTTGTTTTTAGCAAATCAGCGACATGCTCACAGCATTTTTTTTAAGAGGATCAAACATTCACCCTGCGTTCCATTTCACATACTTTTTCTTTTTACTACACTACATACTAAAGTACAGAAGAGTTTTAGTCTTTTTACTACACTACATACTAAAGTACAGAAGAGTTTTAGGGGCCACAGGAGAGAAGAAAAATCAGATAAGGAAGATTTATTTTTCATTATGTCGAGAAATGTCAAGAATAAAGACGAACGAATACACCAACATTCTATTGGAGTTAGTGGGGCATTTATGTATTTTCAGCATACTACAATTGACGTGCATGTAATGGGACGTCCTAAATATTTTTCTGGCATACTAAATAGTAGGGAAGTATGTGGATTGGAACGCAGGGTCAACCTCTTGAACCACACATTCATGTTACGTGTGACAGCTTTACATCAAGTCAAGATTACAGCTGACTAGTACTACAGGCACTAGAGTATTTATTTCTTCTTCTGTGTGAAAAGGGCTAAAGAGAAAGAGAGCAGAAAAAGCAAACACTATAGACGGATGGATAAAGCTGAGGGGAACCAGATAAAAGTCAGAGTTCTAGGGGTGGTCTGTGTGTGTGTGTGTGTGCGTGCGTGCATGCATGTGTGTGTGTGTGTGTGTGTGTGTGTGTGTGTGTGTGTGTGTGTGCGTGCGTGCGTGCGTGCGTGCGTGCGTGCGTGCGTGCGTGCGTGTGTGTGTGTGTGTTAGCGGAGGAGAGGAGAGGAAGAGCGCGGGAGAAGGTCAAGAATGTGGATTGTGTCTTTCAGTCTATTCTCCGTCTCACTGGGGGATCCTGCCTGGCTGCCGACGACCCGTTGAGCAAGGTGTTGATGTATGGGGCGGGTTCTGAATAGCAGCGGTTTGTCTGCTGGCTGTCCCGCTGCGTGGAAAAAAGCCTCAAGAGAATCACTTCATGTACAGTATGGTTTTCCATTAGCGGCTGTTACGAAACCACATCAGAGTAACAGAGCGATCGTGTGTGTCTGTGTGCGTGTGTGTGTGTGTGTGGTGTGTGTGTGTGTGTGTGTGTGTGTGTGTGTGTGTGTGTGTGTGTGTGTGTGTGTGTGTGTGTGTGTGTGTGTGTGTGTCGCGTGTGTGTGTGTGTGCGTGCGCGCGTGTGTGTGTGTGTGTGTGCGTGCGTGCGTGTGTGTGTGTGTGTGTGTGTGTGTGCCAAAAACACTAGATATATAGTTATTCTCAACTGCTGTGTGAGCATCTGTATAGCTATAAACACAATCAGAATCCTTTATTGTCCTTGTACAGTGTACAACGAAATGTAGCAGCATCCCAGTATACACACAACACAACATGTACAAATTGTAAAAAAATTAAA
Source organism: Ammodytes dubius (assembly GCA_026122265.1). NCBI lineage: Eukaryota > Metazoa > Chordata > Actinopteri > Uranoscopiformes > Ammodytidae > Ammodytes > Ammodytes dubius. The sequence continues at coordinate 2,934,268 of CM047508.1, read as the reverse complement.
AAAAAAAAAAAAAAAAAAAAAGTGCATTACTGAAATGGATAGCACGAAAAAAAGACCACAAAAAAAATGTAAGTGAAACAACCTACTTTACCGGTGGAAATGTGAAGGTGTATTGAACTCTGAGATCCTATGTTGTATAAATGTGCAAACATTTTAGAAATCGGTTCATCCTAGCCTGAGAAAAGGCAGAAAGAGTGTTTTATGGTCTCACTGTCTAACCCTACATTTAGTAAAAATTTAGGTTTAGGATTAACAGGACAGCTGGGCCAAGGGAAGACTGAGGGAAGAAAAACCTCATTCATTGTATTATAACGGAGTTTTTATAAAGATAGAATGCCGGTTCCGTATGGGTGAAGTATTCCTCTAACTTTGACGTTTCACATGTAAGCCAAAGCGCAGGTGCCCTGAGTTATGTAAAAAGGACTTCAGCTGTGAAAACACATGTTACGGGACATGATGTAATACATTAGTCAAGTTCAGCTGTTTGTCCCGAGTGACTCCCAGGATGTCAGAGCCTGTTGAACTGGAGCAGTGTGAACCTAAACAAACTGAACACAAGAATACAACAGAGAGTAAACGTCTCCAGATGCTACGGCTATAGCTACACACTGCTTCACACACTGTCACAGAGAGCAACACTTACAGCTCTGGATTAAGATTAAGGGCCCACTCCAAATGTTCTCAAGTGTCTCTCGTTTTTATTATTCTATAGGTTTGAGTAGAATGAACATCTTGGTTTTATAATATAAACTACTGACACAATTTCTACCAAATTCCACCCAAAAATATTGTCATCAAGAGCATTTTTCCCATAAATTAAATAGAGAGTGAAGATTTCAGAAAAATCCAGACTGGTCTCTTAATTTCTTCCCGGAGCTGTATAGCGGTGTCACTGATATAAACAAGACTCGTGCTTTGTTCAAAAATCGCATACTTTTCTTTTCACTATACTAGTACACACTGCAGCTATACTTTAAAAGTATGCAACGTGCACTGCATAGAGGATTGTGGGTCGGAATGGCCACAAAGGCATGTGCTATTGTCGCATTGAATGAAGACATGCGATGCAATCCTGTGCTCCAAAGTGTTGGCTTGTTCCAGTTGTGCAGTGGAAATTGTCCAAGGGAGTCTTATACCGGTAACAGAGCTTGCTTGCCTTAAAGCTAGAAGTTCTGAAAAAAATTACATTTAAAGCTGCATTATGACTACAGCTCCGGAAAAAATTAAGAGAACAGTCTGGATTTTTCTTAAATCTTCATCTCTATATAACTTATTGAACATGCTCTTCATGACAATATTTTGCGTGGAATTTGGTAGAAATGTTGTCAGTAGTTTATAGTATAAAACCAAAATGTTCATTCTCCTCAAACATATACTTATAAATAGTAAAACGAGAGACACTGAACATTTGGAGTGGTCTCTTAAATTTTTCCAGATCTGTATCCTGGTTTTTCAGAGTATACAGTATGTGCTCCAGTTTCTCATTCGAAACCATTCTCCCAGCTGTGTGAAAAAGAAAAAAGAAAGAGAATGCTGTGTGCTCTCCCAGCCACTGGAGAAGAAGCTTTGGTCTTTCATCTCTGCATGGTGCAGATTGTGTCTGGGAGTAACACTTGGCTGCGGTCCAATCCGTGTTGGGCAGCCTACCACCTGTCTCAACATAGTGGCTGGATCTCAAATCGCATACTACCTACTATTTAGTATTGTATTTAATATGGGACTACTATTTGGTATGTACTATGTTACATACTAAATAGTAGGTAGTATGCCATTTGGGATTCAGCCAGTGTATGCACAGAGTTGTGTGTGGAGAGATCCATGCTGAAGTGAACACGCTAAATAAAAAGTCAAATTGATTTCTATAGCACATTTAAAAGACAATATCAGTTGACCAAAGTGCTGTACAAGACACAATACAAAACAACATGTAGTGACAGTGACATTGAGTACACAACTATATTTTTCCAGCAATCTCTATTATTGTAACACTAACCCAGTATGTGTCACCCTGTTGTTTGCCTTTTGGCTTTATAGATTCATTTCCAAGCAGCTGCCAATGAATCGATGTTGGTTTTAGTGCTCTGAGTCCTCATTCCCCCTAGTGACTTGTTGCACTATTTGTCTTGTATGTGATATCAAAACGATCGCAGGATTATAAAAAAAAAAAAACTATGACTCAAAATGTTTTGTACCGGTCCGTTGAGAAGACATCTGATACGATCTGTCACAGCTCAGTGATGCTGGTGAGTTGCAATTAATGCAGGCGCACAGGTGGAGCAGGTAAAAGTCTTTCTTTAAAGCTCCCATATTATACACTTTTCGGTTCTATTATACACCATATTATATGGTCTTAGTGGTCCCTAATACGTTTTTCTTTAATTGTTTGCTGTAAAACCTTTCAGATAATTTATTGTACTATGCTGATGTTCAGCTAATCTCACAATGGCCTATTTTTTAAAAAGAGCTGCAGCTCCCCTCGTAAATATACAATCTTTGAGCTCCCCCCGCCCCCTGTCCGGAAGCGAAGCCAGATACGCCTCGCCCTCTGTCTGTCAGGGCCGTGGACCAATAAGAAATAGGGGTGTGGGCTGCACAGTGGAAGCTTCTAGCTTTCCAGTTTTTGAGGTCAGAAACGAGGAGAATTCTGACTGGAGTATATTGGGGGGAGGGGTGGGGGTTTCAGAAAGGGGGAGAGTGAGAAAAGGAGAGATTGTTATTTTTTTAAATATTTTGGCAGTCTCTAGGCACACCGTGGACCCATGGATATGTTGGAACACATTTAAAAAGTGCATTTAGCATAATATGTGACCTTTAAGCCAGTTAAAGGAGCTGTGAGCGGAATGATTCTTTTAGCTAACTTCCTGTCAGTTACTGCAGTTAGCAGTCCCCTCGCTCGTCCCTACGTCACCACATTAATGCACTGCGGTCTTCAAGCAGCAAGTTATCTAGCATCATCTCAGATCCATAAGTGTGATAAAACATGATAAAAAACATCAAAACAGACATTGGGAAGGATTTTTACCTGCTCCGCCATTGAAGGCGCATACACATTCACCCATCTGTTGCTCTGGCGTGCACCGGCAGTGAGACCATGGAGTGTATATACTATATATGAGTGAGACGAGTATCGGTTAGTAGCGTTCTCTCTTCTGATTGGATACAAATTTCGGGATCCTCCAATAAGTTTATTTGCCGATTACATGCAAAGCAGCTGAGAGATGGGCTTTATGAAACGCGCACATTATGTAAGTGATCACTGTATGAATAAAGAGCGATTTAACACTTATATTAACATAAATAAACCGCTTACTTCAACTTTAAGGGATGACATACTATAAGACCAGAATCAGAATCACTTTTATAACATAGTACACAAGAGTAAAGTTCTTAGGCTTGGTTCCTCAACATTCACATAGCAGCAGCAATACAAGATAAAGTACATACATAAGAAAAACTAAGTAAAAAAGGCAGGGCAGGTAAAAGTGTTTCTTTGAGCCAGTTAAGGTGAAACCAAAATGGAAGCAGGGGAAAACAGCAGGATAACAAGGACAAGATAGATAGATAGATAGATAGATAGATAGATAGATAGATAGATAGATAGATAGATAGATAGATAGATAGATAGATAGATAGATAGATAGATAGATAGATAGATAGATAGATAGATAGATAGATAGATAGATAGATAGATAGATAGATAGATAGATAGATAGATAGATAGATAGATAGATAGATAGATAGATAGATAGATAGATAGATAGATAGATAGATAGATAGATAGATAGATAGATAGATAGATAGATGAGTGGTAGCACAGACAACAATATGCAAAGACAAGTAAAACGATCCACAAGCTAAAATGCACCAATAGATACATGTTAAAAAAGTAAATACAGATTTATAGTTATAAATACTATTTAAAAAGAAGCAGCAGATGTTAGCAGCAATTATTATATCATATTTGTGTTTGTTCTAAATTTAAAAAAATGTCTGTGTGGCGTCATTTATGATCTAGCAAACAAAGGGTGACGATATTGGTCTTTTATTTATAGTGTAGCGCTAATGACTGATCTGAGAACAGCTTTTCCAGGTTATACTCTTGTGACTGGAAATCTGATCAGGTGTGACTGGTGCTCAGGTGAGAAAACAGACATGTGTCATCAGCGAATGACTCATGATAAATCCCTCTGTAAATACAGTGAGTCTGTAATGTGACTTTATTTGAACAGGGACAATGTTCAAAACCAATATTAAAAAAACTATACTTGGACCTACCAGTGGGAATATGAAGGTGTATTGAACTCTGAGATCCTACATAGTATAAATGTGCAATTTTTTTTTAAATCGGTTCATCCTAGCCTGAGAAAATTGTGACATCAAACTAGTAAATATGTAAGGGTTAGGATTAAGAGGACAGCTGGGCCAAGGGAAGACTGAGGGAAGAAAAACCTCATTCACTATATTATAATAGCGATTTTATAATGATAGAATGCCGGTTCCGTATGGGTGAAGTATTCCTGAATTGTGCTATATAAATAAACTTGCCTTGCCATGCCTTTATCTCCAAAATGTAGTGGATAAGACGTGTATACGACATCAGTTTGTTTCTTCCTCAAGTTGATGGTAGCTTCTGAAAGGAATACTTCACCCAAACGGGACCGGCGTTCTATCATTATAAAATCACTATTATAATATAATGAATGAGGTTTTTCTTCCCTCAGTCTTTCCTCAGTCTTCCCTTGGCCCAGCTGTCCTGTTAATCCTAAACCTACATTTTTACTAGTGTGATGTCACACTAGTAAAAATGTTCCACCGGTGAAGTAGGTCTTTGAAAACTTACATGCAGAGTCTCAAACCATGGCCTGCCTATGTTTATAACTTCTTTTGCTGGCTACTCTATATATACTGAGCATTGTGTCTTTGTTTTGAGTCCTTCCTCACAGGGAAATTGATCAAAGTCCAGAGGCACTCAACTGAACACAACTTATCTTGGTCTGATTATCCGCTCAAATGGTTCCTTCTACCATAACTATGCAGATGACACCCAACTCTATCTGTCTTTACCGCTACTGAAGATGCTACTGTTTCTGTCTGTCTGGTAAAATTGCAGGAATATATGATAAATTAAACCAAAACTAGCTAGCTCATTGAAAAGAAAGATAGTCGGAGCGCTCCGGTGGCGTAGTGGATAGAGCGCATACCATATTAGCTCAAGCCTTGTTGCAGTGGTCGCGGGTTGAAATCTGACCCGTGGACCTTTACTGCAGGTCACCCCCCCCCTCTCTCTCTCTCTCTCTGTCTCCCCATTTCAACTCTGTACTGTCTAATAAAGCTTGAAAAATGCAAAAAAAAAGAAAGATAGTAAACTCAGTACCTAATGCGTAAACATACAGTTATTGCTTTTCAGAGAGGATAATTGTAGTGTGACAACAAGAAGGGTTATCCAGGGTGAGCTCCTGACCCCATAATTCCATGTCACTCGGTGCACTGTGCATGACACACGTGCCCTTTAGGAGAAATATAAGACAAACTACAATTACCTCCCAAATGTCAAAAATACTAGTAGTATTTATCTTCTGTTTTTATAAATAGCTAGGAAACCCTGTGTGTGTGTGTGTGTGTGTGTGTGTGTGTGTGTGTGTGTGTGTGTGTGTGTGTGTGTGTGTGTGTGTGTGTGTGTGTGGTGTGTGTGTGTGTGTGTGTGTGTGTGTGTGTGTGTGTGTGTGTGTGTGTGTGATTGGATTATTTAGGTTGTACTATCTCAAAAGTCTTCTAACAAACGTCCTGATTGGGGCACCCTTAGCTCAGTTGGTAAGGCGTCCCCCCCATGGGCCTCAGCCAGCAGCGGACCCGGGTTCGATTCCAGCCCGCGGTCGTTCTTTGCATGTTACTCCCCTCTCTGCCCCATTTCAACTCTGTCTCTACACTGTCAATAAAGCATAGAAATGCCAAAAAAAAAGATCTTTAAAAAAACAAAAAAAACATCCTCCTGACCCCCTTTGAAGTCCAGGTTCTGTTTTGCTGTTTGGAGTTCAAGGTCTCTGGCTCCTCTCGTGACCCCAGGACGTGTTGACAGACCACAGGCCATGTGACCACACAACCAATGACCTCACCTCGCTCATGACTTCTGTTCATCTGAAAAAACACTGGAATCTTCCTCCTCAAGTTTGACCAGAGTCTGCCCAGTCTGTCCCCACCTTCAAAGACCATAAACAGTACAGGTGCATCTAAAGAAAATTAGAATATCAACAAAAAGTTATTTGCTTTAATTTAATTCAAAAAGGGGAAATATATAATTATATATAATTTCCTTACACAAAAACTGAAATTTAATCAACAATAAATATACTTTTCAGAAGGTTGACATTTCAGTATTATAATTTCGTTTTTTAATTGTTTTTATGTAATGTTATAATAGTTTTAGATATATTCCATGAGCTGTTCACCTTAATCTTAACAATGTTAACAAAATAAAGGCCTGCCATATTTCCCTTTGTGTAATGATTCTAGAACATATGAAAGTTGAACTTTTTGAATGGACCTTTCCATGATATTAATTTATATTATATTATACTGTATATATTGTTTTTTGTGAAGGTGTAGGGACTTATAAAGTGAGAGTATCTGAGTTGCATCTCTTAATCACACATGCCGCTATGCATTGTGGTCCATAGGCTGCAGTTGGAAAAGACACTGATATCTTTGCCTAGAAGCTCAGAGTCCAGTGTGTGTATTGAATCATACCCCGTGGTTCGTATTTACAATTGGTTTGACCCCCTGCCTCATTACAAAATCATTAATTGCCAATGTCAAGATTAGAAAATCGAAAGACAAGCGGTTCTCCACTTCAAATACAGAGGGGAAAAGGGCCGGAGAGAGAAACAACATACACACAACTAGAAAAGGTGTGTGTGTGTGTGTGTGTGTGTGTGTGTGTGTGTGTGTGTGTGTGTGTGTGTGTGTGTGTGTGTGTGTGTGTGTGTGTGTGTGTGTGTGTGTGTGTGTGTGTGTGTGTGTGTGTGTGTGTGTGTGTGTGTGTGTGTGTGTGTGTGTGTGTGTGTGTGTGTGCTCCGCCGTGTAAAGTGCTGTACTGGCAAAAACAAGTTCATTATCTATTGAAGGAACTGCTGTGCACAAACAAACAAAAGTGCGTCACCAAACTGCTCAACACATTGTCTGTGCACGTGATATAGAACGCCACTGAAGTGTGTTGGCTGACCTCTGATGATATGTGATTGTGCACACATAATAATAATAATAATAATAATAATAATAATAATAATAATAATAATAATAATAATAATAATAATAATAATAATAATAATAATAATAATAATAATAATAATAATAATAATAATACATTTTATTTATAATGCACTTTATATTCAAGAATCTCAAAGTGCTTAAAAAGGGGGGAACCTCAAAGAAAGTTTAGCTAAATGTTGATATGTGTTTTGAGGTTCCGTTTTAAAAGAGCTGTAGTCTATGGGGCCCTCAGGCGTTCCATAGTCTAGGGGCAGCAGCAGAAAAGGCCCGATCACCCATGGTGCACAGCTTTGTATGTCGGGTTTGGAGGGCGTGAGTGGATCCTGAACGGAGTGTACGTGCACATGTAGCTTGAATAAATACATATATTCTTTTAAAAGGGAACTATTCACCACATTAATGTCTTCAAGCAGTGAGTTATCTAGCATCATCTCAGATCCATAAGTGTGATAAAACATGATAAAAACCATCACAACAGACATTGGCAAGGATTTTTACCTGCTCCGCCATTGTAGGCGCATAAACATTCACCCATCTGTCGCTCTGCACGTGCACCGGCAGTGAGACGGGTGCCGGTTTGTAACGTTCTCTCTTCTGATTGGATAACAGGCTGTGGGATCCCAGAAAAGTGTATTTGCGAGTTATGAAACGCGCACACTATATACAGTGGAGGAAATAAGTATTTGCCCACTTACAATGAAATGAGCGGTCTATAATTTTAATGCTAGGTTTATTTTAACAGTGATAGACAGAATATCAAAAAGAAAATCCAGAAAATCACATTAAAAAAAGATAACAATTATTTTGAATTTCATTGAGTGAAATATTTGATCCCCCTACCAACCATAAAGAATTCTGGCTCACACAGATTAGTACTCGTGCTTTAAAAAAAGTACTCCTAATCTCAACTAGTTTCCTGTGTAAAACACACCTGTCTCAACGTGTTACCTGTATAAAATACACCTGTCCACAGAGTCAATAAATCAAAGAGCTGTCTAAGGACATCAGGGACAAGATTGTAGACCTGCACAAGGCTGTAATAGACTACTAGACCATTGGCGAGAAGCTGGGTGAGAAGGAGACATCTGTTGGTGCGATTATTCGAAAATGAAAGAAACACAGAATGACCATCAATCTCCCTCGGTCTGGGGCTCCATGCAAGATCTCACCTCGTGGGGTATATCAATGATATGTGAGGGATCAGCCCAGGGGCCTGTTTCAGGTAGCTGGTTTTACATACTCTGGGTTTAATCATACGCTCTGAGTTGGTTAACTCAGAGCGCAGGGTTGATAAGCAACTCTGGGTTTTCGGTTTCAGAACAGTGGATCAGCGTTGGGTTAATCAACTCTGAGCGTGTTCACTCTGGGTGGAGCGTGTGCATAAAAGCCATCGTCAATGGATCGCTGATAACATGATTCACCATGGAAACAGAAGAAACAAATGCGTGATCCTCCCACTTCTCCACTTCTCAAAAAAAGAAAAAAAAAACTTCTCCGCTCCTCCCACTGGAGTTAGAAATATTAACGAATGAGTTTATGGTAGCCTATGGAGAAGAATTAACGGGTAGGCTATATTGTCACATAACTCAGATCTAATCTCCTCGGCAATTCAGATAAAATATATAGTAGGCTACATAGGCCTAGTCCATTTTAAAAAGTTACGCATATCAGCAGTAAAGTAATAAAGCTGGCGCGGCACAGCATTTCTGACAGTGTTTTATATTCGCTGTATTTGGGAAGCTGTAGCCTAATAGCCCACTGTGCAGTAAACAGACTGTCGCTTCTTTTAAATGGGGAGTGAAAGACATTAACGTCTGACACATAAGGTGACAGTTTCCATTGAAGAGCCTGATTGATTTATTATCAGATCCATTTTCCTCAAGTGATCACAGTTTAAATTATTATATAATTATTTATGTAATTTTTATATTCATATTAGGCTATAATATGAATATAAAAGGGCTCGTCTGTGATTTTAGGATCGCACAAGTGAACAGTAACAATCGCGTGCAGCCGCAGCGTTACACGAATCCACCTGACATAAATCTGTTCAGTGGCACAGACGTTAAAAAGCATACAATACAAATAGGTTTATTAATCTGAATGTAGAGCATGTCACGATGTGTAAGGTGGCCGCCTATATGAACGGACCGAGGGCTGAGAACAAGGCTACTGATCAGATAAATGATCGGTCAAACGTAAAATCATCAGGAAATGATAAAAACATCCCGATGGAGATTTCTGTGGAGTGATTTTGCTTCAAACTGTACAGGGACGCGTGTGACAGTGACACTCCTTCTTCAGTCGGAGCTGCAGCGTAAAGTGAAAACAAACTCAGGGTAGGTCTAACCACCTCCCGAGCAGGTTAGACCCACGGCGTATGTTGCCGCAGTAACTGACTCTCGGTCGCGCTGAACCTGCTACCTGAAACGGGAAACCCAGAGTTTCCACTAACTCAGAGCGAACAAACTCTGGGTTGCCTCAAAACCAGCTACCTGAAACAGGCCCCAGATCTACACAGGAGGAGCTTGTTTATGATCCCAAGGCAGCTGGGACCACAGTCACCAAGAAAGCCATTGGTAACACAGTATGCCGTAATGGATTGAAATCCTGTAGTGCCCGTAAGGTCCACCTGCTCAAGAAGGGACATGTACAGAACAGTCTGAAGTTTGCCAATGAGCACCTGAACGACTCAGAGAATGCTTGGGAGAAGGTGATGTGGTCAGATTAGAACAAAATCAAGTTCTTTGGTATCATAGTGACTCGCCATGCTTGGAGGAAGAGGAATTCTGACTATGACCCCAAGAACACCATCCCCAAAGTCAAGCATGGAGGTTGAAGCATTATGCTTTGGGGTTGTTTCTCTGCTAAGGGGACAGGTGGATTTCACTGCATCGAGGGAAATATGGATGGGGCCATGTACCATGAAATACTGGGGGACAACCTCTTTCTCTCAGCCAGGTCCGTAAAAATGGGTCGTGGATGGGTCTTCCAGCACGTCAATGACCCTAAAAATACAGCAAAGGCAACAAAGGAGTGGCTCAAGAAGAAGCACATTAAGGTCATGGAGTGGCCTAGCCAGTCTCCGGACCTTAATCCAATAGATCTGTGGAGGGAACTGAAGCTCAAGCGACAGCCTCGAAACCTTAAAGATTAGGAGAGGATCTGCAAAGAGGAGTGGTCCAAATATCCTCCTGAGATGTGTGCAAACCTGGTCATCAACTACAAGACACGTCTGACCTCTGTACTTGCCAACAAGGGTTTCTCCACCAAGTACTATGTTTTGATAGGGGATCAAATACTTATTTCACTCAATGAAATGCAAAATAATTTCTATCTTTTTCTTATGTGATTTTATGGATTTTCTTTTTGATATTCTGTCTATCACTGTTAAAATAAACCTAGCATTACAGTGATAGACCGCTCATTTCATTGTAAGTGGGCAAACTTACAAAATCAGTGAGGGATCAAATACTTATTTCCTCCACTGTAAGTGATCACTGTATGAATATAGAGAGATTTAACATGTATATTAACATAAATATATCGCTCACTTCACCTTTAAACCTGCCCAGATTTACCTCGAGTAGAATGACCTGGGTATTTACTCCTTGGCTTTCAACCCAGCATGAGACCTTAATTTTGTTTTAGTGTCCTATGGTGTATTTTATTCATTGTGCTTATTATTTTTTTTTTTTTTTTTTAATGTTTTTTTCTGAATTTTAAATTGTTGTTTTGCTTTTAAATTGTTTTACCTGCATTATGTACATCACTTTGTTTCAGCTGTGGTTGTTTTAAAGGGCTTTATAAATAAAGTTGAGTTGAGTATTTGGCTTGAAGCTGACTCTCCTCTAAGCATCACACACATGTTGACTGTCAATAGATACTAGAACAGTCACCATAACATCCTCCCACTCACTTCATAATACACGCTGTCCCTGTTTTTAACACTTTAATTTGCCACAGAAATATTGGTATTAATTAAATTTTCAGCTGTTTTAAGAAATATATTTGACTACAATGTGTTGAGGATACTGGATAATTCCCAATTTATTTTACATTTATCTTCATTTTATCTTTACATATTTTCCCTTCCAACTGTCTACGCAAAAGGTGAAGTCAGCGTTTCTGTAGAGTGCTTGGTTTCAAAACATGTCGTCAAAATCACTGGATATCGTGAATATTGTGAAGAGATATTCACAGATTTTTGACATAGTGCCTTTGATAATAATCGTTTTCACCAGAATTGCACACCAAATTTTTTTTTTAAACCTTTATTTATACAGGTAAATCCCATTGAGACCCGAGACTCTTTTGCAATGGAGACCTGTTCCCATTTACACGTTACCATTCACACACCGATAGCATGCTAACTATCGACATTCACACGAGGCAAGGTGGGTGAAGTGTCTCGCTCTAGGACACAACAACTATGACAGAAGTGGCAGGGCGGGAATCGAACCGCCAACCCTTCGATCATTGGCCGACCCGCTCTACCACCTGAGCCACAGTCGCCCCAATTTGAAAGAAAGAGCCTCAACTAAGTCATACTTAAAAACTTTATTAACAAAACAGAGGAAGGCCAATCACATCTCAAGCTCACTTCAACAGCACAGCAGCAGCCTACATTGCCCTTCTGGCAATTACTAAAAAGTGCCACAAGAATAATAATCATAATATAATAATAATAACATCCATCATCATGGTTAAATATTAAAATAACACAGCCACTCGGATATAGTGAATAGTACATATATTTACTCTATAGACCTTTGCGACATTAACAGCATCTGGAGGAGTGCGGCAAACTCAGTCATGCTTATTCTCTTGCATTGTAGCGCCATCTGGTGCCTTCTAAGCGCAATTACAGTAGTAAGTACAATCAGAAACACTAGCTGTGTTCGAAAAGCCCTACTAACGTCCTCCCTCCTACATACTCAACATGTATCCATACTGTCTACTTAACGATGATTGTGTATAGCGAGGTTCGTCGGACTGTTTTACACTGAAGTATGCAGAAGCAAAAAAAAAAAAAACTTCCATGCCGTTTGAAAAGATACAATGTATTGTGGGGCGGTTGAGTAGGAAAAGTAACCTATCGATCCATACACAAAATCTTCACGGAAGTTAGAACTTATCCGGGGCATTTCCCGCCTACACAAACTCGCATACACAACCGTCACATACTCAAATTGACGTCTAAATGAGTATGTATGAGTAGGGCGTAAGTAGGGTTTTCCGAACACAGCCACAGTAGCCCAAACGGGGAGATGAGGGGGGGAAAGAAGTGTACCGTTTACTATCTCAAATCTCCAACAGCAATCTGTAATACTTACAAATCTGCACCTTCAGAGTTCAAAATCAGGGTTTTAATAATAGGAAAAGTGTAAGATGAGAAGGCAATGGGGTTACAGTAAGAATGTTAAAGGGGGATACCACCTATTTGAAAATGATAATACAATCTTTCTTTTCCCCCCAGGAAAACTCAGTAAGTTATTTCCAATCATGCATCACTCTTTCTTAATGGACAGAAACACTTATCCTGCGTTCCAAATCACATACTTTTTCTTTTTACTACACTACATACTAAAGTACAGAGGAGTATTAGAGCCACAGGGGAGAAAAATTATCAAATAAGGAAGATTTATTTTTTTCATTATGTCGAGAAATGCCCTAGAATAAAGACAAATACTCCAAAATGCTACTGGAGTTAGTGGGGGCATTTATGCATTTTCATCATACTACAATTGACGTGGGACATCCTAAAATCTTTGCTGGCATACTAAATAGTAGGGAAGTACGGGGATTTGAAACACAGGGCAAGAATATCATAATTTAACAACATAGGTTAATAGGTTAAGTCCGTCACAAGTTTGTTTTATAACTGGTTTCTGGCTTCAGGGAAGACGTTGTATGTTTACAAGAACCTACTCCATTCACCTGGGGTTCAGAATTTACATTCATTCTTAACAGGACCTCGTGATTTTGCATGTTTTAACCCAGCCATTTTAAATAATGCGTACTTTAAGTCCCAGGCAGCTCACCTTTTTTTTTTTTTTACAAACCATATTGTTGTTTTATAGATATATATTCAAGTTAATTTTTTTCCTGGCTCCTTTGGTTTTCATGCATTCAGTATAAACATATGTTAGGACTTTTTTGTTGTTGCATGAAAGAACCCTTCCACTTGAACAAAACAAATATTTAACATTAAACCCTAGCCCTAGCAGTTACTGTGTATAAGCATGCCTGAAATAATCAATAAATTGTATTCA
>CM047508.1:2888227-2915727 GCA_026122265.1 Ammodytes dubius | reverse complement strand
TGTGTGTAAACAGAGGCACTGTAAGAAAATCAAATAAAATGTGTGTACATCAAAGTCAATCTTTGAAACATGGCATTGGTGGCTTGATTTAACATATCTTAAACATACAGACAGTCTTATTTGACATTAAAATCAAAGGGTGGAGCTTCAGGTGTGTGTAAAGAGAGGCAGACGTACAGAAGGGGACTCCTGTCAATGGAGCGGGCAGCATCAGCTCTTAATGACCATGACTGTGGTAAAGAAGGACCCTGGAACTTTATAAGTTGAACTTAAGAAACTGGACATGTAAATGAATTTAATTAAAAGTATGGATCTGCACCCCCCCCCCGTGTTGTATTTTGTATTGTCCTGTGAGTTTTTTGTCTTGTGGTGTATGTATATGTTGTCTGTGATTGTTTTGTTTAAGAAAATAATAAAAATATTAATAAAAAAAAAAGAAAGACGTACAGAAGAGGATCTCGTAGTCTCCTGAGTTGGTGACGAGGAACTGGCTGTCTGCAGACCAGTCCAGATGGGTCACAAAGCTGGAGTGGCCCTGAGGGAAGGAAAGAGTTTATCATAGTAATTGAATAGAGAGAGCATTCCAAGTATTGTTAAAGTATTGTCGTTTCGCATGTCACTCCCCTTTTAGCCCATTTAAGCTCGTCTCCTGCACTGTCATAAGCATAAATGCCAAAATGATCTTATAAAAAAAAAAACGTGTGAATTTGGAAGAAGAAGTCACACTTTTTTTTTTTTTTTTTTTTCCCTCTAATTCCGATGGGAACTTTTATTTCAGTACAAATAAAAGTGCAAATTAAGTTGATCGACAGTTATTCATCTTTTAACTTTCGTTAAAACCCTGCTACTGCTTTAAATGAATACTTTTAATAACTTTTTTTCCCAAGCTTTCAGAAAAGCAGGATATGCATTGTGAAAAGGGTTTCGGTTTAGTTATATGAGGGAAAGGAAGGAGTTTCTGATATTACTTGAATAGAGAAGCACTATCATTTTTGCTAAAAACTGAATTTGGAAGAAGTCCCATTGTTTTGTTATTCATCTAATACTTAATGGACATTTTTCAGTTCAGTTCATTTCAGTAAAAAAAGTAAAAGTGCAACTTAAGTTTAACAATAAACAAAGTTATACAATATAGATTAAGATATAACAGTGCCCCAAGTGGCCAAACAACACTGCTACTGATTTAAATAATTAAATATATTTTTTCAGTTCACCCTTTTTGTGTATTTGTTTAAACAAGCTTACAGACAACTGAGATATAAATTGTGAAAAGAGGTTTTGGTTGAGTTATTTTCAGCCTATAAACTTACAGTGCATTTCCCCACACGGCTGTACTTCCTCCGCTCTCCGTCACAGCATAAATGTAAACAAAGTTGTCATGGGAGGCAACAGCCAGGAAGTTACCATCTAAAAGACACAAGGAACCAAGAGTTAACAATGTCACAGTCAATAAGTAGACTTAATACAGTACATTAAAGGAATACTTCACCCATATGGAACCGGCGTTCTATCATTATAAAATCGCTATTATAATATAATGAACAAGGTTTTTATTCCCTCAGTCTTTCCCTTGGCCCAGCTGTCCTGTTAATCCTAACCCTATGTGTGATGTCACACATGGTCAAATGTAGGGTGAGACAGTGAGACCATAAAACACTCTTTCTGCATTTTCTCAGGCTAGCTGAACGATTCTAAATGTTTACTTATTATACTGCATAGGATCTCAGAGTTCAATAATGATTTTGTCTGTTGATTTTATCTATCGTGTTTATCTTGTCAATTCTGTAAGCACTTTGTAACCGAAAGGACTGTTGTAAAGGGCTGTATAATAAAGTACATTTTCAATACACCTTCATATTTCCACCGGTGAAGAGGTATTTAACACTGTGTCTAACATGTATGTCATTTATTAATCTAAGCCAGTGATGTGGACAGGAGGAGGACTTACCTGGAGAATACTTGACGTTGGAAATGATCTCGTTGCCGTCGGTGTGCATAGAAACAAGGTCTCTGGTGTCAGTGTCCAGCACCAACCACCTGCAACACACAAGTTCAAACAGTTATCTAAGGAAAAAAGATCACATAATGATAATAATAATAATAATAATTGATAGGTTTTATATAGCGCTTTTTTGGAGGTCACTCAAAGACGCTTTACATTGCATAGAATATACATAAAAGGAAGAGAAAAAAAACACGATGATGATGATGCTCTCAATGTTTCCCAAAGATATTTAAAATGCACAAGACAGGGGAAGCAGCATTTTACATTATATTCTATATTAAAAATACTAAATTGTGGGGGCGCGTGGAGTAGTGGTTAGAGCCTCAGTCAGTCGTTTCTGCATGTCATTCCCCTCTCTGCCCCAATTCATATCAATATCTATCAATATAAATATCAAAACTAAAATAAAAATAAATAAAACTAGATTGTGATTGTATCAGTGAGGCTGACCTTCCAGTCATGGTGCCCACAGCCAACACCTCCCCACTGGGATGGAATCCTGCCGAGCGCCCTGGATCCTGGAGCACGAGGGAGAAGAGAAGATTGATTAGTTTATTCATTTAACCATTACTTTAAGACCTACTTCACCGGTGGAAATATGAAGGTGTATTGAACTCTGAGATCCTATGTAGTATGAGTATTCCAGTCATCCTAGCCTGAGAAAAGGCAGAAAGAGTGTTTTATGGTCTAAACGTCTAACCCTACATTTCCCCATGCGTGACATCACACATGGTAAAATGTAGGGTTAGGATTAACAGGACAGCTGGGCCAAGGGAAGACTGAGGGAAGAAAAACCTCATTCATTATAGTGATTTTATAATGATAGAACGCCGGTTCCGTATGGGTGAAGTATTCCTTTTATTTTGTGCTGTCGTTCCAGTACTAAACAACCTAATGCTAAAGGCTTTACACATAATCTCCAGTACACCATCCTGCTAGTCACCTCAATGGCCTTGCTCCAGAGGGGCTGGTGGGAGTGTGTGTCCCAGAGGTGGACCTGCCTGTCCTGGGAGCAGGTGACAAACTGCTCCATGGAGGGGTGGACGTCCAGACCCCACAGCTCATCTGTGTGACCCTGTTACACATCACATGTCTTATTCAATACAATGTATAGTATTGCCCTGTTACACATTTAATACAATATAAAGTGTTGAATGTAGAAATGTACATAAGCACCAGTTCCACCTTAAATACAATCATTGTGTTTTCCTTTTATACCAGAAACATGAACTGTGGTGTGTGTGTGTGTTTCTACATAAGTGTGAGTGTGTGCTTGTGTGCGTTTGTGTACGTACGTGTGTGTGTATGTGTGCATGCGCGTGTGTGTTTTTGTGCACGCATGCGTGTGTGTGTGTGCATACTTGTATGTGTGTGTGTTAGTGTATGTGTGTGTGTGCGTGTGCATACATGCGCGTGTGTGTGCGTGTGCATTAGTGTATGTGTGTGCGTTAGTGTGTGTGTGTGTGTGTGTGTGTGTGTGTGTGTGTGTGTGTGTGTGTGTGTGTGTGTGTGTGTGTGTGTACCTGTACAATAGGAGTCAGTGTCTCAGGGAAAGCTGCTCTGATGATGGCGTTCTTAGTGGTTCCTACAAACAGCTCTCCAGGTTTACCTTCAGCCAGAGCACGGACAGGACCCAACGACTCGCCAACCTGACACACACATATTAGATTGATTGATTGATTGATTGATTGATTGATTGATTGATTGATTGATTGATTGATTGATTGATTGATTGATTGATTGATTGATTGATTGATTGATTGATTGATTGATTGATTGATTGATTGATTGATTGACTGATTACATTTATTTCAGGCATATCAAAAACACGAAACAAAATTTAAAAGCATGAAAATTCAATAAACAAAAATGATGTTCGAATTATTTAGACGATCAAAGATTTATCTGACGGTTATTTTTTTACATTTACAACATCCTACACGCTTTTCCCTGGATTTTCACAGACTCAAAGCGCTTTACATTGTTTCGCACACATTCACTCAATCACACACACATTCATACACCGATAGCAGCAGCTACCACGCAGGGTGCAAGCTAATTATCGGGGGCAATTTGGGGTTCAATGTCTTGCCCAAAGACACTTTGACATGTGGCGGGGAGACGGGGGATCGAACCACCGACCCTGTAACCCAGTGGCCGACCGCCCTACACACTTCGACACAGCCTCCCGCATTGTGCCTTAAAGCCCGCTTCCCTCACCTCCATCTTGGCCTGTTTCACACACACACACGGCATGGGCGGCGAAGTGGTAGGGAGTTCGCCTCTGGTGTGCAGGTCGAGGTTCGATCCCCCGTCTCCCCGCCACATGTCGAAGTGTCCCTGGCAAGACACTGAACCCCGAATTGCTCCCGATAGTTAGCTTAGTTAACTTAGCACCCTAGTGCTAAGCCTACCCTGCGTGGTAGCTGCTGCTATCGGTGTATGAATGTGTGTGTGACTGGGTGAATGTGTACAAAACAATGTAAAGCGCTTTGGGTCTGTGAATAACGGAGATAAAGCTCTATATAAGTCCATTTACCACACACACACACACACACACACAGCTGTTGTGCCTTCAAGCACGCTTCCCCTCACCTCCATCTCGGCCTGCTTCCTGTAGTCATGGTTCCAGAGCACCACCTTGCGGTCCTTCCCTCCTCCTGACACCATGGTGCCGTCCTTCAGAACACACACCGAGAAGATCCCGCCCTCATGCGCCCCCGACACCTGCTGGCTGATACGGGTCCCGCCTGTCAATCCCCACACACACACACACACACGGGAGATGTTATTATCAATTTTGATAACAAAAAAAAAACACTGCTAATATGTAGATCCTGGTGAATTTCGGTTATCATGTTAATTGTTCTTGTATCTTAACATGTTGCTTTTTTTTTTTTTTTTTTTTTTTTAACCTTTATTTCTACAGGTAAATCCCATTGAGTCCGAAGATCTTTTGCAAGGGAGACCTGTTCCCATTTACACGTTACCATTCACACACACATTCATACACCGATAGCAGGCTAACTATCGACATTCACACGAGGCAAGGTGGGTGAAGTGTCTTGCCCAAGGACACAACAACTATGACACAAGTGGCAGGGCGGGGATCGAACCTCCAACCCTTTGATCATCAGCCGACCCGCTCTACCAACTGAGCCAAAGTCGCCCTGCTTTGCCTGTCTGTCAGTATTTGAGGTGATTTAAGCCCTTAATGTCTTGACCTAAAGGTTGGTGTCATAGTGATCCATGTAGGTTCTACCTTTGGCCCAGACGTAGATGTTTCCACTGGAGTCTCCGGTGATGGCGTCTCCATTCTCAGCGAACGCCACACACAACACATACTTTGGTTTCTCATGTTTCTGCAGACAGAGAGACAGAAATAAGAATTAATCGTTTATTAGATTAGATTTATTTATATAGTTTATATATATATAAACTGTAGCCTAATACATTCAAAAACCAAGGCTTGGTTCCAAATCACATACTCTTTCTTTTTACTACACTACATACTAAAGTACAGAAGAGTTTTAGGGCCACAGGAGAGAAAAGAAAAATCGGATAACGAAGATTTATTTTTCATTATGTCGAGAATAAAGACGAATACTCCAAATTGCTATTGGAGTTAGTGGGGCAACTATGTATTTTCAGCTTACTACAATTGACGTGCATGTATTGGGACTTCCTAAATCTTTTTCTGGCATACTAAATAGTAGGGAAGTATGGGTATTGGAACTCAGGTTAAGTGTATTTTGGGTGAGATATTTTTGGGAGCAGTTGTCCTCATGGTTGTACCTCAAACAGCCCTTGTCTCTTGGTCAGAGTGTTGCCCTCCATGGTCCAGAAGTTGAGGTGAGACTTTTCCGCAGGTTACGATCAGGTTTGGATCCATGGGGTGAAACACAGCGGCCAGGACAGAGTCATTGGAGCACTACAGAGACAGGAGAAAAGGCAAAAGGTAAACTCCCTTGTTATTTGTCATTGTATATGTCCAGAAAATGTGTCCCCCATGCATTAAGGTCTCAGGACATGGTGCTCATGACAGAGCTGGGTAAAACAGCTTTTAAGTTTTTTGTGCCGTCGTCATAGAATAACCTGCAGAAGCAGCTCAAGCTTCAGGACCTAGTGACTCTTAACTCTGTTGTTCTGAGTTTGAAGTTGGACTCCATCGGAAATTGTGAATGTTTAGTCAATAATCTTATTTTTATGTTTTACAACTGCACTTAATATTGAACTCGTATTTTGTATTGTAAAGAGATTTTAATTTCAATGAGACTAACCTGGTTAAATAAAGGATAAATAAAAATACAAATATGTTAAATATAAGATTCATTTTCTGGGGAAGAATGTGTAATGTTTGTAGCCCCCTTTTATTCATGCTGGTGATCTGTACTGTTTGTGAATTGAAGTTAAGAACCATTTTAATTTTTCATTTAACCTTAACCAACACAAACACAATATACAATCCAAATATATCAAATATACAACAGCTGATAAAGAGAAAAAGTTGATTTGTATTAGCACAATTCAGACACAAGGCCATTCAATGGGCTTTACAGGGCAAGAAAAATATATATAATACACATTAGAAAAGTGAATAAATAGAAATAGAACATTTAAATAAAATTAAGAATGACAGGTTCACATGTACCTTAATAATGACAGGTTAACATGTACCTTAACAATGACAGGTTAGCATGTACCTTAACAATGACAGGTTAGCATGTACCTTAACAGTGACAGGTTAACATGTATCTTAACAATGACAGGTTAGCATGTACCTTAACAGTGACAGGTTAACATGTATCTAACAATGACAGGTGAACATGTACCTTAACATCAGCCAGTTGCTTCTCCTTCTGCCAGTTCCAGACTGACAGGATGTGGTCGTTGGCATCGTCCACAGCGCACAGGAAGCTGCCGCCATTCTGAGAGGGAAAAAAAAGAGTTACATGTCATTGTATTCAATCTAGCACTGGTTTGTAAATCACCAGTCATTGATTTAGTTGACTATTCTTATAGTTTTAATTAATTAATGCATACATAATATTATTATTTTTTAATTTAAGATAAGATTTTTTTGGCATTGTTATGCTTTATTGAGAGTGTAGAGACAGAGTTGAAATGGGGCAGAGAGGGGAGTGACATGCAGAGCACGACCGCGGGCTGGAATCGAACCCGGGTCCGCTGCTGGCCGAGGCCCATGGGGGGGACGCCTTACCGACTGAGCTAAGGACGCCCCTTGCATACGTACTATCTTAATGTGATGTTTTTGCACTGTACAAGGACTGCAATTCATTTTGTTGTACTTGTTACAATGACAATAAAGATATTCTATTCTATTTATGATATTCTATGCTATGCTATGCTATTATTACACTGAAAATGTCCCAACTGTGGGCGAAAAATAAAGTCCTGGGTAAACGTTGGTGGAGGTTTTCTTACCGACTTGGAGAAAGCGACGCAGGTGACGGCTCTGTCGAACACGCCCATCCCGATGACGTGCAGCGTGTTGAGGCTCACAGAGTCCCACACACGCACATGAGGAGCCAGCAGCTGGAAGGCAAGGCAAGGCAAGTTTATTTATATAGCACAATTCAGACCACAAGGCCATTCAAAGTGCTTTACAGGGCAAGATTAGAATACATAAAACACATTATAAAACATTTAAAAGCGAATAAAAGAAAAAAATGAAAATTCGATTTAAAAACATAATAAAAGAAGCAAATAAAATGAAAATTGCAGGTTAAAATGGAAAACAAAAAAGTCTTCAGACTCGATTTAAAAGAACTGAGAGTTGCAGCAGACCTCAAGTTCTCTGGGAGTTTGTTCCAGATTGTTGGTGCATAAAAACTAAAAGCTGCTTCTCCTTGTCTAATCCTAACTCTAGGGCCTGTAAGACACAAGAGTGAGATTAGATTTTTTTTCCCTACATGTTTTGTTCCATTTAAGATTATTACTGAACACTTTACGGTAAAGCCCTTACTACACTGAAACAACTGTTTACGAGGAAATTGTAAATTGTGTAAAAAAAAAATGAAAAAAAGCATTTAAAAGCACATCTGCAATCAAGGTTCAAGGTTCAAGTTTTTTATTTAAATGTCCCACGAGGGCAAATTTGTGTACAGCAGGAGAAGTTTAACGACACACGACAAATAAGACATCAGGACACAATAACACAACAATATATACACAAGTATATACACAAGCCTGAGGAGACACAAAGTGCATAAAAATAAAGTGCCAGGAAATAAAAGTAAAAATAAGTAAAAATAAAAGTCATCAACAACCCAAGATATAAAAAATAAAAATAAAAAGTCATCAGCGACACGAAAATAAAATCAGCATCAGCAGCATTTACCTGCTGCAGGCCGCATTGATTGCCCGGATGGATGATGGAATAAAAGAGAATAACATTTTAAAAGTATTATCTCTGTAGTTGTAACCATTAGAATTTAATTATTACGGTAAAGCCCTTACTACACTGAAACAACTGTTTACTAGGAAATTGTAAATTGTATTACATTTTTTTTTTAAAAGCATTTAAAAGCACATCTGCAATAACATTTTAAAAGTATTATCTCAGTAGTTGTAACCATTAGAATTTAATTATTGTGATATATTCCTTATCTTCCGGCAGCCTTTCTACAGGCTGCGTTAAGGGTAAACTGAGTCGGTGTGTACTGTAGCAGACAGTGAAACAGTGAGCCTGTAGCAGACAGTGAAACAGTGAGCCTGTAGCAGACAGTGAAACAGTGAGCCTGTAGCAGACAGTGAAACAGTGAGACTGTATCAGACAGTAAAACAGTGAAACAGTCTCAGACTTTGGGAGTGATGTTCGTGTTGCTTTTCTCAGTACCTTTCCGTCTTTGGAGTTTCCGGCCACTTGCCCCGTTGCTATAGTAACCATGTCAGGATGCACACTCAGGCTGAAAGAGAGGAAATATGAAGGAAGATTTTATTCCACTTACAATTTTTCCATAAAGAAGAAAATCGAAGGGATTCGAGTCTCAAAAACACAAACATTTGGCACACTAAAACGATAACCTCCTAAAAGAAAAAACTGCAAAATTTTGAAATTTACTTGAGAAACTTTATAGTACAATATATTACATTGCTATCCAAAGCTTATCATAATATCTTTAATCACCACAAATTAAGAAAAACACAAAAGTAATTATCTCTTTATCTCAAGATATCACAAAAAGTTTCTTTCCTATTAGGTTCATTATCTAGTTAATTGACGAAAAGTTGTGTGATAACTAAAAATAATTTGCGTTTCCAGCTTCCTTTGAATAATAGGAGTATGAGTAGAACTCTCTTTGACGCCGTGGGAGAATAGAATAGAACATCACTGGTTGCGTTCCGAATCTCATACTCTTTCTTTTTTCTATTCTACATACTACATCCGACGATAAAAATAATCCAGTTAGGATGCAGTATGCATACTATTGGGACATACTTTACTCTCTTATTTCATCATAACATGGCGCCTTGATCTTGCCTCTTGCTTTTATATCCGTCTCATCCCCGTTTGTTTTCATATGGAGGCTTCGTCGATGTAATAGGATGCAGTTTTCAACACTAACAATCTTGGCCGCATGAAGTTGGACATCCGGGTACTTCTAACCATCCTAAATCTGGCCACAAGAATCGGGACATCCTAAATCTTCTTTCTACATACTATATAGTAGAAGTATGCGATTCGGAACGCAACCACTGTTTCCCTGTAGGGATGAGTAGCTTTCCCAGCATGCCTCTGGGGATTCAGTTTGTTTACATCCTGCTGGCCACAGTCAACTACTGTAGTTCTCATTAGGTAAAACAAAACATCACATTAATGATTAAAACAAGCTGTTGAATGCGGTACACACATTTTTTTTTTCTCTAGAAATTTTGAAAAATATGTAACCTTCTGTCTTTTGCTCTTGTAGGTTTTTAAAGATCATGAATAAGTTTGCACTGCGTAATAAAAGTGTTGTTTGTATGTAACAATATCAGCAGCGGGACACAGACACGTTGCATGAAGCCTTATGATGTTTAAACAGTGTTGATGTCTCGTTGAGTAGTTGTAGACTAAGTATGACTCGTCTGTTTAAACAAACATTTGCATATCCTGCTGTAAACTCTCTCCTGTTTATGTATTATTCTACACGGGAACTGCACACACAGTACATGAGTAGTTAATCCTTCAACACAGCCGTTAGACAAAGGAGAGGTTTACCTACATGCACACAAAAACCAAGAGTGAAAAGGAGTATCCATTTTGAGCAAGAACAATGGCCAACCATCACTTTACACTGACTTTGTGGAAAAGGGGTAGGATCCAATAAGTTTATACTTCTTCCAACTCCTTTTCAGGCATATCAATTCAATATGTTATTTGTTTATTTTTATTTGTGAAATCATTTGAACATTTTTTTATTGTATTTTCATGCTTTTAATTTTTTCTTTTTTTGATATGTCTGAAATAAAACTGAATCAATCAATCAATCAAAAAAACTTTTGTATTAAATATAAAACACTGCTGACCACTCTTATCAGCCTCCATGTTTTTTCACCACTTGACATCGTCGTTGTGTCCAAGTTTTTTTTAAATACATTTTCTTATTTCACAATTTCAAATGTCTCTGACCATTTTCTTGTCAAGTGACCCATGGAGACTCATGCTCATGCCAATGTTCACGCTTGTATCATCAACTGAAAGATTCTGATGAAAATAAGCACTTAGCCGCTCCACTATACGGTATGTAATTGTCTCCCTGTGATCTGAGGACATAAGACTTTCTCAGCATCCTATACAGTTTAGGTCAAATCTCTATGTTTTTTTAATTTGTTTTCTGTGAGGAACTATAATAAAGCACTTTCTCACGACACCCAGACCAGACTACCATGTCCTACATCACCGGTGGGAATATGAAGGTGTATCGAAATCTGAGATCCTGTGTAGTAAAAATGTGCAAAAATTTTTAGAAATCGGTTCATCCTAGCCTGAGAAAAAGGCAGAAAGAGTGTTTTATGGTCTCACTGTCTAAGCCTACATTTTACTAGTGTGACATCACACATGGGAAAATGTAGGGTTAGGATTAACAGGACAGCTGGGCCAAGGGAAGACTGAGGGAAGACTGAGGGAAGAAAAACCTCATTATATTATAATAGTGATTTTATAATGATAAAACACCGGTTCCATATGGGTGACGTATTCCTTTAAATATCAAACACTGCAGGCTGCTCTCATTTTTTAAATTTTTTATTTAATTTTTTAAAATTTTTAACATTATTTGAATAATTGTTTTTACTCACTTGTTCTGTCGGTTGCATGTTTTTTTTTTTTTTTTTTTCCTTTTAGATTATCTGTTTTTATTTGAGTACACGCGTATGTTTGTTTTATGTGATTGGTGTCGACCAATCAAGGGACAAAGGATGCAAATTAGCACTTGCTACAATCCTGTATATTTACATGTAAATGTCTATTAATATGCAATGTCCCTTTTAAATAAATAAACTTAAATTAGCCTCCATGTTTGTCTCACCATTTGACGTCGTCGTTGTGTCCCAGGTAATGCCTCTGCTGCTGCTCCTCTGTGTTGAGGAGAACCACCACAGACGCGTTGAAGTAAACGATCTCTCCGGTGGGCAGCAGGTAGAGGTTACAGCGACAGTCACGCCCGCGGTAGCCATAGCTGATACACGCTTTGAGTTAGGGAAGGAGATTATAGCTTCTTGAATGTGGACAGGACCAGTGAGATATTATTATTATTATAGACTTTTAAGTTGGAGCTTTTTACCAGGGAAAATGATTAAATGAACAGTTGACATCATTTGAAATGCTTGGATGGATCACTCACTAAAATGTAAAAATGTGCATCATGCCTCTGTGTTCAAATAAAAAAGTTAAGATTTAAGAATTTAGAATTTTGTCTGAAATTCCCCTCCTTGTCCACAACAGATAATTAAATAATTAAAATGAATTACAAATAGCGGGGGGGCCTGTGGCGTAGTGGGTAGGGCGTCCCCACCCCCTCCCCCAGGGCCCAGGCCCCGCAGCAAACCCGGGTTTGAATACCACCCGGGTCAGCTCTCTGCATGTCTTCCCCTCTCTGCCCCATTTCACCTCTGTCTCTACACACTGTCAATAAAGCATGAAAAATACCAAAAAATATCTTTACATTTTTTTTTTAATTAATTACAAATCATAATATATATATAAATAATTGTTCATTCCTCGAATAATGATAACATGCGGTCACAATCCCCCCCACAGTCTGAAGGATACACCCCCCCCCCCCACAGTCTGAAGGATACCCCCCCCCCCCCCCCCCGCCCCCCCACAGTCTGAAGGATACACCCCCCTCCCCGCCCCCCCTCCCCCCCACAGTCTGAAGGATACACCCCCCCCCCCCACACAGTCTGAAGGATACACCCCCCCCCCCCCCCCCCCCACAGTCTGAAGGATACACCCACTGCAGTTTGAGCTTTTTCTCGGGCTGGGACACCTTGTTGTCCATGGTGTAGCTCTCTCTCTGCTGGTCAGGGATGTGCATGGTCACAGGACGACCACGAAGGAACATACGCACATAGCCGTCATCTATGGAGCGGGGGGGGGGGGAGAGAGAGGAGAGGGAGGGGGAGAGGGGGGGGAGAGGGGAGGAGGGAGAGGGGGGGAGAGAGGTGAGGCGAGAGAAGGAGAGGGAGGGAGGGAAAGGGAGAGGGGGAGGGAGGGAGGGAGGGAGAGAGCGGAGAGAGGGAGGGAGAGAGGGAGAGAGAGAGGAGAGAGGAGGAAGAGGGAGAGTGAGAGGGAGGGAGAGAGACATAGAGAGGGAGGGGGAGAGAATCAAGAGATGTTAAAGAGAGTTTAGGTGGAGAGAAAGGAACAGCAGAAGACACAAGTTGGTGATGTCAGACTAACTAATTATTTTTTATTTGTGAAAACGTTTGGAAATGTTTTTTTTTATATTGGAAGGCCTATCCCTTTACACACCGCTCCTTTAAAGTCTGACTTAAAGTGTTCAATAAACATAAAAATATATGCAGTTTTTAAGTACTTACAGACACACAATAACAAAGCATTAGTGGGGTTTAAAAAAAGCTCATCTTACCTGCATTGAGGGTGCATTCTTTGGATTTGCTGAAAAAAAAAATATATAATAATAATTAATGCAATGTATCCTATGAATCAGATGATGAATTAGATTACATATTTTTTTCCCCCAAGGTTCCTGAGACTATATTCCATAGCGTCAGGCGTTCCTTTAAATAGTCTGAATTATTTATACTTTGCTCTCTCAATTTCACATTAACTGGTCAGTAGAGATGTCTGTGGAAGAGCTACAGAGTGCACACTGCACAGTCAGCAAAACTACAGACACGCTCATGCACAAAGCAAGACGGGTCTCATCCTCCTGCAGAGCTTGACTGAGATATCAGAGAGAGTTTAATATATTATAAGTTCCTGGTGCTTGAAAATATTGCTTTTATATAAATATTACAAATCAAATTAAGTTCAAAATAAAGTTGTAATTCACTTTTACGGTGTGTCTTGTGTGAACAACTTGTAAGTGACGTCGTCATTCTGTGTGAGAAAAAATTATAATTTGGTTTTGACAACTTCACATTTTAAATGACATCCTTCGAGTCAGCCATTTTGCCAAAATCCTTCACTAAACCTGTCCATCAACACAGTATATCTGTCTCGTCAGTTTACAGCACATGAGCTCCTGCCTGAATCAGCTGCTGATGTCTGTCCTCTGACCAATAGAAACGGTCCGCTGAGCATTCCGGAGTGTTCCGACTACTCACTGCAAAACTGTCCAGGGTTCTGTCAACCAATCAGATCATCAGGATGTTGTACTAGCGGCTGCCTCGGCTGACAGGTGGAGATCACCATGGCAACAGCAGTCAAGTAAAAGCTGATAAGATAAGGGACATTAAGGGCGTGTGTCTCTCTCTCTTCCCTAGCTTAGCAACAGCCCAGTCTGGAACTCTGTTTGACTTTAAACAACACAGCACACTGAGGAAAACGCCAATTACTTTCTCTGCAAAGATTTTCGGCAAAGTTTTTTTAAATATTTGAAACCAAATAGTTTTTGCATACCTTTCTTACAGACAAAAGCTGTAGTGTTTTAACTACGCCAGTTGTACTCCAAGGGTGAGCGTACCCATGACAAAAGGCATTAAGAAAAACTACAGTAGGCTATATAAAAATAGCATTCTTGCACTGATGGTCTCGTTTGCTGTTATGATCATCAGAGGAATAATGAGACTTGTCCCAAAATATTAAAAAAGTTCCAAAATATTAAAAAAGTTCCTCGTAGCAACTTAAGACCTCAATTTACACACATTGCTATTTGGTTGTTAAATAATTTTTTACATGTATTTATCACATTTTTTTTTTTCCATCTATTTTTGATTATTTTGAGTATTGCATGTACCTTGTCTCCTTAATTTCTAGAGTTTATTTGTTAGCCTGAATATGATTTCTTTGTGATTAATGATAGGGGTGGAACTCTGTACAAGCCATTGGCTTCGTTCCTCCTTGCACCATTACTTGTTAATGTGCGCTAAATAAATAAAAACTAAACTAAACAAACTAAACTAAACTAAGGATGCCTGACACTTGTATAAACTCAAACTGACACCTTCAAAACAACAGGATGGGCCGTGTGTGTCTAGTTTTTTATTTGTTTAAACAGGGAGTAACCACAGATAAGCCTGGCTGCACTAACACCTCACTGTCTCTCTGCTTTGCCACAGTGTGTCTTACACATCAATAAGGGACACGGGCTAAAGGGAATGACAGTAATTATGAATCATTAAAAGATCTGAGCTTTTATGTATGTGTTTGAACATAACACAAAGACAGCAGACGAACGGCAACTGATCTGAGGATGTGACTGCTGTGTGTGTGTGTGTGTGTGTGTGTGTGTGTGCGTGTGTGTGTGAGTGTGATGTGTGTGTGTGTGTGTGTGGTGTTGTGTGAGTGTGTGTGTGCGTGTGTGTGTGAGTGGTGTGTGTGGTAGTGAGTGTCCGACTCTTGAAAACAGCCAGCCACATAAAGGCCTGTTTGTCTCTTGAATGGTGTGTGTCTGTGTGTGTCTGTGTGTGTCTGTGTGTGTGGTGTGTGTGTGATTGTGCGTGTATGTGTGGTGTGCCAGTAAGAATAGGCGTGGCACAGCTCTAGCCAATGAGAGAATAGCATTGATTCCAGGCCAGCAATTAGGCAAAGCATGCTGGGTAACTGGACATAGAACTGGGGATCAAAAAAAAGGCCCAATGCGGCCCAGCCCCAGTCACCAGGTTTCCATAGAGAGAGGGAGAATGCACAAACAGACAGACCACTCATTAACCAGCCAGCACTAGAGTGGATGGAAGGGCCACACAATGGGTTTCTGTCACAAAAAAAGGGCAAAAAATAAGCAGCAAAACCTCTTCAGCATTCCTATGAGAAATCCTCCATAATGGCACAGTTTTATGAAGTGCAATAAATAACTGTTGTCCATATGTGTAAATCTTCTTTAATTCAAACAGAATCAATAAACAGTTGTGCATTTCATAACCCAATATCCAATGATTTGTCTAGTTGGCTTTAATTCCATATAATTTGATTTACAATAGACAACCTCCCTTAAGAGCGTAGCTCGGCTGGCCCAGTAAAACCTTAACGTGATTATTAAATTATTTTTTTCGAGGGAGGAGCTGCTGACAAAGTAAGGGATCCTCTCTCCCAGGAGTGATTATATAAAAGCCTTCAGCTGAACATTTTTTTCAAAAAAATACTTTGTATTACATTCGTCTTAAATGACATGACACGATTACGAGAAATTCTTCATAACTGTATTGCGGTAAGAAAGAGGAAAGTGCTTTTGTCCATATGGGAGAAAGTGCAGTGATGGATGGTGAAATGAATAGGCTTTTAATGACAGTGGTCCAGGCGGAGAGTGGAGGATGGATGGAGATGGAGGGATGGATGGAGGGGAGGATGGTGATGGAGGGAGGGATGATGCTGTGGTGAGCCTAAACCTCTGAACTGTGGGAGTGCGGTCATTTCCTGGTCCATTATGACTGAAGTACTGCAGGGGTTCAGTTAATGGACAAACACACGTGATTCACATTAATTCTCCACTCAACTCTCATAATGTCACTACTTCTACTCCTTCCCTCTCTCCTCTCTCTCCTCTCTCTCTCTCTCTCTCTCTCTCTCTTCTCTCTTCTCTCTCTCTAATCATCTATCTCTCTCCTCTCGTCCATCTTCTTCCTCTCTACCTCTCTCTCCTTCCTTCTCTCACTCACTCCTCATCTTCTCTCTCTCTCTCTCTCTCTCTCTCTCTCTCTCTCTCTTCCTCTAGATTATCTCCTCTCTGCATTACTCATCTTGATCTCGCATCAGTCATATCAGATGAGAAAGAAGAGGAGTGAGTGAGTGAGTGATGGGGGGAGAATGATTAGCGTAGATTGCAATCTTTTGTCTTTCCCTTCGTCAAATTTGCATGTTTAAATCTACCGGGAAGTTGTTTATTCTCGCTGCTGTTCATACCTAGTTTACAACGCTCAACGTTTGGGCCACAGTTACAGTTAGTGTGTATACACAAAGAAGAAATTATTTAAATAAAAAATGTAAAAGGTTGTCATGAGATAACTCCATGGATTACATATTGCTGTGCCATGAAAGGAGACAGTTATGGTGCATGATATGATGGCGATCTTTTCCTTATTCCCTGTATTTGCATTCATTCAGACCAGTATGTAAAAACTCAACCAGATACAACACCCTTAGGTTTAAAGGTTTTTTTTTTAGTGCGGCAAAAATGCCTCTCAACACGGTCAATTTACAATGTGTTTGTTGCATGTTAAGCAGGAAATGCAATCAATGTAATCTAGTGAAAGCTAAGGGGAATCAGTAATGGTAGCTGCACGGCTGCCTGTCTGTGCCATGCTGCACAAGTTACGAAAGAAACTGTCTGTCTCTGTGGTAAGAACAAATTTCGTTGTTTTGTAAATGAAAATAAAGTACTAATCTGATCTTGATTTTAAGTGTTTTGTGTCATAATATGCTCAATAGGTTTAAAGAAAATGAAAAATGAATTAGAATGGTTTGAAACAATGAAGTTAATGTTAAAGACCTACTTCACTGGTGGAGATATGAAGGTGTATTGAACTAGGATAAAAAGGACAGCTGGACCAAGGGCTGAGG
This sequence comes from Ammodytes dubius, assembly GCA_026122265.1. Taxonomy (NCBI): domain Eukaryota; kingdom Metazoa; phylum Chordata; class Actinopteri; order Uranoscopiformes; family Ammodytidae; genus Ammodytes; species Ammodytes dubius. The sequence goes on along the minus strand of CM047508.1, from coordinate 2,898,532 downwards.
AAGACTGAGGAAGAAAAACCTCAATTCATTATATTAATAGTGATTTTATAATGATAGAACGCCGGTTCCGTATGGGTGAAGTATTCCTTAATAAAAAAAAGGTACAAATGTGCACCAACCCTAAGGCATCACATGTAAACTGTTTCTTCCACCTCAAACATGGTTATATCCGTTATATTTAATTTATTTTGTACATTTCAATCCGTAATAATATAAAGCAGAGTGGCTGCATCCTGTGTGCTGTCACAACCAATCAGCTTTATCAGAACAAAACCAGTGAACTGACAGAACTGCTGAGCACAGTGTGACTAGTCTCCTGTCGCGTCACATTCACTCACCTCGTACAGGGTGTGTGTGTGTGTGTGTGTCTGTGTGTGTGTGTCTGTGTGTGTTGTGTGTGTGTGTGTGTGTTGTGTGTATGTGTGTGTGTGTGTCTGTGTGTGGTGTGGTGTGTGTGTTTTTCGCAACTACAGAAATGCTACATTTGTTTCTTTTCACCACCATTTGACGCATGAAGAGCCAAACAGACACTAATGTAACTTAAAGGGTCCTAAATTCTTTCAAAATATGTGTGAGGTAATGAGACCTCTTACATAACACATTCGCTTCACAAAAAGGGTCTGGACCACATTAGAGAAAACACTTCATTTGTGTTCCATAAAAGTCAGATGTCAGTTTAATGAGCTAAAGATGTGAATGTATTTGATCATCTGAATGTTATTATTGAAAACAAAGCTAGATTGACATTATAAAGTACAACTCATTTTAAAACTACCAATAAAACAATGACTTATTCTTCTCAAAATGACATCACTTAGTATTTGTCTTGTTTTCATTAGACGTCTTGCCATTGATCTATGCTACAATAGCAGCTGTCGCTTGTTTCTGTTGTGTTCATGTTACTATGCTGCAGGCAAACACACACACACACACACACACGACACACCACACACACACCCCACGCAGCCCTGCAGACTTGGAAACCTACCACATCAACCAGTTTGCATCATGGTTTCATAAAACAACCCAACTTCCTCAGTCTGCCTGTCACGCAAGCCAAACTTAAATAAAAGATGAACTTAAAAATACCAAAAGCAGCCGGTGAAGGTGGGGAAAGAAGCTTGAAGTCTGAATACATTTGACTGATTAAACCATGCTGTGCTTCTTTGTGCATCCTATAATTAATTATCTATCATCTATCTATCTATCCCTCACTCTATCTATCTATCTATCATCTATCTATCTATCTAGTCAACAAAAACAAGGTACTAGATGGGTGTGAGCAAAAAAGTACCTCTACATTTTCTTTACTAAAATTCATCCAGTTTTAAAACATCAGACACAATAGTATAAAAATGCTTTGACCAACCAGTCATCCAAAGACTAAAGCTACACACTTCCCTCATCACACTTCATTTTGCACTTTTTAATCAAAAACAGCCCTAACTTTTCCTCCTAAAAAGCTTAACCAGTGAATGCTTTCTTCACACCCTTCCCTTCTCTATCTGTCAATCACTGTCTGTTCGTTCTAAAGCAGTTTGTTCTTTTGTTACCTTGACGATTTCTTCATGTCTGCTTGAGGTTTTTTTCTCTTCCCGTTAGAGTAACAGTCAACAGTGGTGATTAGTCCGTGCAGTTCAGAAGACACAGCAACACACACACTTCCTGCTTCAACCAGCAAACTTTTAGCTCAGCCCGAGAAAGCCATTGGCCAATCAGAAAACACTTCCTGATTGTGCAGACCCCACCCCCCCATCCTGCCTGCCTGCCTGCCTGCCTTTAAAAACCAAACACACGCCCCCAGTCCCATAGGAAATATGAGCCATCAGCAGAAAGACAGGAGAGAGAGAGAGGGAGAGGAGGGGAGAGAGAGAGAGAGGGAACGAGGAGAAGAAAGAGAGAGAAAAGGAGATGGAGGGATGGGTGATGATGGGAGAGATGATGGAGAGAGGGAGAGAGGAAAAGCATAAAGCTGAGCGGAAAGGAGTTATGTATGTGTGCGTGTGCAAGCGTGTTCTAGTGAGAGAACATGTATAGTGAAGCTAGATCAGCTTAGATAAAAGTGTATAAAGTAAAAAAATAAAGTAACAAATTAAGTTTAAAAACAACAAAGTGCAAAAATTAAAAAATTCGAAAAACAAACTGATTTATTAGTAAGACATCTTGCATTCAAATGAACAACAGACAGACACAAATAAAATAAAAATAACTTTTGGAAAAGTGTGCGCGACCACTTCCATCTTGTTTGTGTACTGACCCATGCGTTAAGTTGACTTGGCTGTAAGTAAGTAAGTAAAGTCATTTAAAGTAAAATGTATTTATATAGCGCTTTTCACAGACAGGGTATAATGGAGTATATACAGTAGTATAGTATATTTCTAAGTATGAAGTATAAGGATGTGTAAAAGTGCATCTATAACAATGTGTATACTGTATGTACTTCGTTGTCCTTTGAGACTATAGTCTAGACACACAGCCAGACAGTAGAGAGGGAAGACAGCTCATTACAGGTGGCCCAGTGACCCTCTGTTTGACCCATCTGAGCCACCATACACAGCCAACTTCCCTCAGCTCGTTACAGACTTAACCTGGAGTTTGTTGTTTTTGTTTTCATGGCAACAACGTCTGGTAACAGTACCGTGGTTTCTTTAGTTACATTTGCCTTTTATTAAAATGTGACTACGGATTGTTTCTCTCACTGAGTCCCAGCTATTAGGACATGTTAATGGATTTAAAAACACCGTGCATCATTTTAGTTTTAGTTGTATTTCTCTGTGCAAGATAAACAAGATTAAAATCCATATCCTGGTTAAATTAAAGGATATAAGGGGTGCCCGGTGGCGTAGTGGATAGAGCGCGTACCATATTGGCTCGGCCTTGTTGCAGTGGTCGCGGGTTCGAATGCGACCCGTGGACCTTTACTGCATGTCACCCCCCCCTCTCCCTCTCTCTCTCTCTCTCTCTCTCCATTTCACTCTCTACTGTCTATCTCTTGCTCTATCAAATCTCTCTCTCTCTCTCTCTCTCTCTTCTCTCTCTCTCTCTCTCTCTCTCTCTCTCTCTCTCTCTCTCTCTCTCTCTCTCTCTCTCTCTCTCTCTCTCTCCTCTCTTCTCCTCTCTCTCTCTCTCTCTCTCTCCCCATTTCAACTCTGTACTGTCTAATACAGCTTGAAAATGACAAAAAAATAAAAATAAAATAAAAATAATGAATAGATGGAAGCTGCCGTTACCTCTTTCCCCCTGAGGAGCTGCTGGAGGAGGTGGTTCTACTGCGGCTCTCTGCTCCCATCTCCCTCCTCACCATGGTGAGGCGCTCTGTGGACATGCTCTTCCTGAGGACAGGAGAGAGAAAGGTCTGGAAGATAAATCACTGGATGTGTTGGAAAAGCCCTACAAACTGTACTGCTGCAAGTGTCATGTGTCATGTGAAAGTCAAAAATCATTCATATCACCAGATTTTAGCTGTATCATACATCATTATAGATAAATAAATACAAGTAGGGACTAGTGATGGTCACATAGCCTAGTGCATTGCAGAAATCAGTACTCAGGACTCCATCCCTGCGTTCCAAATCGCATTCTCATCCCTTTTTCTATTCTACATACTACATCGACGATAACAAGAATCTAGTTAGGATGCAGTAGGCATACTATTGGGACATACTTTTACTCTTTTATTTCATCATAAAATTGCGCCTTGATCTTGCCCTTGATTTATATCCAGTCGTATCCCTGTTTGTTTTCTTTGTGAAGTCTCACTTACGGTGCGCATTGGATTTGGGTCAGAATCGCCCAAATAGGATGCAGTTTTCAACACTAACAATCTTGGCCGCATGAAGTAGGACATCCGGGTACTTCTAACCACCTAAATCTGGCCACAAGAATCGGGACATCCTAAATCTTTCTTCTACCATACTAAATATTATATAGTATGGGTATTGGAACACAGCCATGGTGTCACTATATAACCACAGTCACTGGTGTGTGTGTGTGTGTGTGTGTGTGTGTGTGTGTGTGTGTGTGTGTGTGTGTGTGTGTGTGTGGTGTGTGTGTGTGTGTGTGTGCGTGTGTGTGTGCGTGTGTGTGTGTGTACCTCTTAATGGACTGCAGCACCTCCTTCTTAGGAGAGGAGGGGGAGGAGAGGAGGCGTTTCTGCTGGTAGCCGTTACTCAGCGGTTTGGAGGGAAGAGCCTGCAGCAGCTGACGCACTGGAACACAGACAGAGGATTTGATTTGATTTGATTTATTTCAGACATGTCAAAAAAAGAAAAATTAAAAGCATGAAAATACAATAAAAAAATATGTTCAAATGATTTCACAAAAGAAATAAAAATAAACAAAAAAATAAACAAATAACATATTGAATTGATATGCCTGAAAAGGAGTAGGAAGAAGTATAAACTTATTAGGATCATTAGACACAGCAGACATGTGAATCGACAGATGTTTACAACCATTGCTGTTCTGCCCAGTGTCAAAACTAAATGAATGACTGATAACTATGACGTTCTTAGCATTTATCTCCTACAGCTGCATCCTGCATCCACACTATTTCCCTATTCATATATTAATTTAGTACTACCGTGTAAACTCAAAGCGCTTTACAGGGTTCCAGGTTCCATTCATTCACACACAGTCATACGGTGGATGGTAAACTACGATAGTAGCCACAGCTGTCCTGGGGCACTAAACATGGCTGCCCGCCTTACCACCTGACCACCTTAAGATGATGCATCATAACTTACAATCACATAGGCAATGGTGGGTGAATTCTTGCCTGACACACTCAACCTTTGACAGCCTTGTGTCGGTGTGGGTGACGTGCCAACTGTGTCATTGGGCCGGTCTTGCGTGTGTTAAGTGAGTTGGTCTGTGGCAGTCGCCACCTTAATCTGTTGTAATCTTTACTACTTTTCTTGGCAAGTGGTGCATTGCTTTGCTCTAGCCCCACCAGGTACCTTACTCACCCTTGGTAAGCAGGTGTGTGGCGGACTGTGGGGTGTGTGTGTGGTGTGTGTGTGTGTGTGTGTCTGTCGCTTTTTCTGTTTTGTCATTGTCTGTCCTGTGTTCGCATATCGTTATAGCCCCACCAGGTACCTTAACTCACCCTTGGTAGCAGGAGCAGCTTGAGTGGAGGCCAGACCTTCCTCCCAGCCTGCTGCGTGCCGGCCCCAGACCCTGGTCCTCACAGTAGCCCAGCCGTCTCAGTGCGTCGGCCAGGGCAGACTTCAGCAGCGCGATCTCGTCCTCCTGCAGCTGCAGCCGCTGCTCCAGGTGGGACACGCGGTCCTCCATGTCCATGGTGCTGCTGGCAGACACTGTGTCATCTGGAGAGGGGGGGAGAGGAGATTGTAATTACTTTTTTGAATGTTTGTTCTTAATAAAGTAAATGGGACTGACTAAGACGCTTTAGACGAGATTCGAGGTCAGAAGCGCTGTAGATAGATACACATTCAACGGATTCACATTCATTTTTTTTTTTAACATACTTTTTAAACGTTTGTTAATACATTTATTTTCTTCGCTATTGTTTTTATTTCGTGCTTTGTTTTTTAATTTAAAAACACACAGTCCTCCTATGGTACTGCTGGCAGACACTGTGTCATCTGGAGAGGAGGGGAGGAGATTTCATTATTTTTTTAAAGATTATTTGTTGGCATTTTCAAGCTTTATTAGAGTAAGAGTTGAAATGGGGAGACAAGAGAGAGAGAGAGGGGGGGGGATGACATGCAATAAAGGTCCACGGGTTGGATTTGAACCCGCGACCACTGCAATGAAGGCCAGAGCCATATGGTACGCGCTCTATCCACTCTGTTGTTTTGCTAGTCTGATTTTCATTTGTTTTGCATTTAAAAACCTAAAAATATTAACATCTATCATTGATGTTTTATGGGTTGTACATATGTCAGAGTTTTAAAAAAGATCCATATTTAAAGTGCCCCCCCCTCTCCCATGTTAACAAACAGAGCAGCTTAAGGAGTGTTATGGATATATGCACTGCTGTACGAGCTGCTGCTTTGTGAACCAGTGGTTTGGAGTTTCAGGGAGCAGACAGGAAACTTGACTGGTTTTAATAATTTAAAATGTGTGAGCGTGTATGTGTGTGTGTGTGTGTGTGTGTGTGTGTGTGTGTGTGTGTGTGTGTGTGTGTGTGTGTGTGTGTGTGTGTGTGTGTGTGTGTGTGTGTGTGTGTGTGTGTGTGTGTGGTGTGTGTGTGTGTGTGTGTGAGTCAGAGTGTATGAGAAGGAAAACAACACCATACAGCCCGGGGTGTGTTGTTGTTTAGTATGGAAGGCCTGGGAGAGAGAGGAGGGAACAAAAAAAAGACAAACTCCCGACAGATAAAAAAGCTTTGTCCAATTCATTACATCTCCTGAATAATGTAACAGGTCCATGTGGAGTCTAACAACCTGTTGGGCTGTGGAGGAATAGTCCAGCGCAAAGTGACAAACATCGTACAAGCACTTTGCGATAAAAGCGTGAAATTTAGGGGGGCGCCTTTAGCTCAGTTGGTAGGCGTCCCCCTCCCGGGCCGGGCCCAGCAGCAGACCCGGGTTCGATTCCCACCCGCGGTCGTTCTCTGCATGTCACTCCCCTTTCTGCCCCATTTCACCTCTGTCTCTCTGCACTGTCAATAAAGCATAAAAATGCCCAAAAAATATCTAAAAAAAAAAAAAAAAAAAAACGTGAAACTTTGCATGTAGCGAGAATATGGCAATACTAATAAATGCTTTCATGAGCCACTACCATTTTGTTTGTATAATTTGCAGAGTTTGTTTTTCGCGTCACCGTTCCTCCTGACAACTGCAGAGGACTGTAATGTAAATGTAAATGTATGAAACGTGAGAAGATGTGGATGTAAATGATGTAGGTTTTGATATAAATTATTCATGAGGAAGAAATAGATTCAACGTGTTTTGTTTGGCCTTGGGGATTCTATTCACACTGTGTTGGTGAGAAACAGTAATTGGAAACATAAATAATGTCAAGTAAACTCCACAGAGTAACTTTAATCATATATAGAATACTAGAATTTTGGCAGCCTTTTCTCGACCTTATAGCAGCGCTGAAGTGACCTTCATGACACCTTTTTAAGTTTTTATTTTTTGCTTAACATTTACCTGTAGTTTAAACAATGCTTTAGAAACCCTATAAGTAGAGTAGGCCATGTTAGTTCTTTGTTTTATTGTGTCTTTTGTTTGTGTGTTCACTTTTACAGTTGTGTTCATGTTCCATAAAAAAAAAAATCAAAGATAAAGTGTTTAAAAAAAAAAAACCCATCTGCATAAGAAAACAGTGTGCCAAAGTAGAGCCTCACAGAGCCAACTGCTTGGCTGCAGGCTCCTAATCACTAAAGGCTCTGACGTCGAGTATACTGTAAAAGCTTTTGTTGCCAAAATTAAATGAATCCGCAAAGTATATGGCCACTTGGAAAACACTCATCCATGGTCTGTTGCATTTCAAACAGCAAGATCTGATAGGAGTGAATACACTGTTGTTGATTCCAGCCCCCTCACATCCCTCTATTTGACATCACCGCAAAATAGATTATTTTTTTTGCATTTCAATTTTTGTATTAGACAGTACAGAGTTGAAATGGGGAGACAGACAGAGAGAGAGAGAGAGAGAGAGAGAGGAGAGAGAGAGAGATGACCTGCAGTAAAAGGTCACGGGTGGATTTGAACACGAACCGACTGAACGAAGGGCGGATGACTGCAGTATAAGTCACGCTCTAGTCGATTTAACACACCACTGCACGAGGCGAGCGTAGTCAGCTCTAGTCACTACGCCACCGAGCGCCAACAAGATAGATTATTAAAGGCAAACTGCCCAATGTGGATTATTAATCTGTGGCCCACTTTCACAGATTACAACCTGATGAAATAAAATTAAAGTTTCTGGTTGGATTGAACATCTCAACTCTCCATGCGTCCTAAAGTATAAAACCTGTACACAATATGATGCAATGTGATATGTACAACAAAAACTGATTTTTTTCAGTCCATTGATATACTACAATCTTGAGCCTTCAAATCAAAACTGATGTTCTGCAGTTATCTGTTCAAACATTCAGTCAGACCTTATTGACCTGCAATAATTGAAAGTCATTTTAAACACTATCTATCTATCTATCTATCTATCTATCTATCTATCTATCTATCTATCTATAAAAACTGCCCTTGAAAGGGGATTGTACAGGTCACACTTACGACACAACATTCCCAGCATGCATCAGGCCATCGCTGTAGGCCTGTGTGTGTGTGTGTGTGTGTGTGTGTGTGTGTGTGTGTGTGTGTGTGTGTGTGTGTGTGTGTGTGTGTGTGTGTGTGTCCGGCCTGCAGACACAGGGAGTACTGTTACTGTAAGCGTATCAGATCTCACAGTGAAATGAGACAGGAAGGGACCACAGGGAAAACAGAGTCAGATTTACATACAGAATCCAGCTCAGAGAAGATTTGCATCAGGCAGTGAGCGGCAGCACCACGTAACATTACCTCATGCATTCATTATTGATTATTTCCTCAACTTTCTGCTACTTCATCTCGGCCCTTTTTAATCCAAACAAAACCAGTAACACACACACACACACACACACACACACACACACACACACACACACACAAGCTGGTTTGTAGGTTATGCTTTGACCAGAGGTTTTCAAATGAGAAAGAAGAATTTTAATTGATCTTTTGAATCGAATCTGAAGACTTTTCTGGTCCCCTTTTAACCTGTCATTTTTATTTTATTTAAAAGGTGTTATTTCCATTCATATTTTTCATTCGCTTTTCTAATATCTATTCTATACTTGATTACACTTAGAATTGCCTTAATAATACTAATTGATAGGATTTATGTAGCGCTTTATTTCGCTGTTGTTGACTCAAAGCGCTTTACAGGGTTCCAGGTTCCATTCATTCACACACAGTCATACCGGTGGTGGTAAACTACCATAGTGGCCACAGCTGCCCTGGGGCAGACTGACGGAAGCGAGGCTGCCATTCCGCGCCATCGGCCCCTCCGACCACCACCTCAAACATACAGCAGTCATACACATTCACACAAGGCAAGGTGGGTGAAGTGTCTTGCCCAAGGACACAACAACCATGACACAGGTGGCCGGGCAGGGATCGAACCACCAACCCTTGGATCGTTGGCCAACCCGCTTAACCACCTGAGCCACAGTCGCCCACAAAGTCGCCTTGTGTCTGAAATTTGCTATAGAGATAAACTTGTGGGGCGCCCTTAGCTCAGTTGGTAGGGCGTCCCCCCCCGGGCCGGGCCCAGCAGCAGACCCGGGTCCGATTCCCGCCCTTGGTCGTTCTCTGCATGTCACTCCCCTCTCTGCCCCATTTCACCTCTGTCTCTTCAATCTATCAATAAAGCATAAAAATGCCCAAAAATATCTTTAAAACAAATAAAAAATAAACTTGCCTTGCCTTATACTGACATTTAATAATACATTTAAATATGGTATTTTATCACAGACACTAATGTGAGTTGGGTCTCTCTCTTTTTCCATTTTTTAAACAACTGCCAGCGTCAAAAAGCCTTTTATTAATATAAATTATGTTCTCTCAGAGTCATGACCCATTTGAAAATTAAAACTCAGACACGGTAGATTAATTATGGAAAGCTAACCTCCATTCAAGTGTTATTCAAATTGATGATGGCTGTGGTAAACTGACACAATAAAGTGATCTATCACCGCCTGAAAGCCGATTTAACATACATCTCCTAGCAAAACTCTTCATAGTGCACTACTTTACAGCACTCGTACTTACTGTACCTCTATGCTGCTCTTATAGTGTACTGAAAAAATACTGCAAATTTTCTGTGCGTGTCTTTTACTGTACACTATACTTACTTAATCTGTAAGTGTACTTATCTGTCTATACTACTCATACTGCACTGACTGTTCTATTGTTTACACTGTTATATTGCACCACACTATTCCAATTCATGTACATACTGCACTTTACTGCTCTTCTAGTTGGACACTAAAACTCATTTTGTTTTCTCTGTACTTGTACACTCAAGTGACAATCAAGTGAATCCAATCCAATCTTACACATATAGAGAAACCATCATAATCAGTCATATTCATTTATTCATTTATGAAAAATCCAACTCTCAACTGTGGAAAAAGGTTGAAAATATATTCAGACGATGGATACAAAATAATTAAAAACACAAATGTGTGAGTGAGAGAGAGAGAGAGAAGTAAACATGTAAATGAAGTGAGAGAGAGAGAGATAGAAGTAAACATGTAAATGAAGTGAGAGAAATAGAGAGAGAGAGAGGACA
>CM047508.1:2868227-2883227 GCA_026122265.1 Ammodytes dubius | reverse complement strand
GGTCTCATGTGTTTCTGATATAAAACTATACAATTATGCAAAGAAAATATTCAAGAAGCAATAGGCACACTTTTAATACAGGCAACATGTGTGTAGAAAAAAAAAATCCTGTTTGATTTAAGCAACCTGGAGTCCCAGACGGGTGGAGCTTACTTCGGCAGGCTCATTTTAGATAAGGACATTACGGTTCGGTTGGCAGCCTTAAAGAAACTCAACTGACTCTGATTATATTGCCCTACATGACACAGAACATCTAAGCCCCACGCCGAGCACAATAAAGCTATGAAACGATATAAAAAAGGGAGGAAATGCCGAGTGTATTTGGCGCAAGTTGTGAGCAGGTGGCAGAGGAGAGCATATACTAAAGTGGATCTCTAGTTACAGAGACAGAGGACAGATGGTAGAGGAAGACAGAGGGACAGATAGAAAGAAAGAAAAGAAAAGATGGGATGGGAGACGGACAGAAGAAAAAACAATTTGAGGAAGTAGTTGGTTGATTGAAGCTCGCTTGACAGATGCTGTATTGCTGGGAATAACGAGCACATCACCGAGACTCAAACTCATTAAGACATGCACAATCACCATCATCATCATCATCATCATCATCATCATCATCATCATCATCATCATCAACCTTTATTTAAACAGGCAAACATTGCTAGGAAACAATGTCTTATTTAAGCAATGGCCTGGAAGAACACATACATAAACAAACACACACAAACATACCCTGCGTTCCAAATCACATAATCTTTCTGTTTACTACACTACATACTAAAGTACAGAAGAGTTTTAGGGCCACATGTCGAAAAAATGTCAAGAATAAAGACGAATACTCCAAAATGCTATTGGAGTTAGTGGGGCATTTATGTATTTCCAGCATACTAAACTTGACGTGCATGTATTGGGACATCCTAAATCTTTCTTTTTCTGGCATACTAAATAAGTACACTAAGTACAATATACTGTAATACTGTTTCTTTTTTAAAAAAATTGACACTTTGATTTAAAAAAAACACACACACAAACCAAATTCAATTTGAGAGTAAAATAGAAAACTGCACAGAGAAACCGCTGAACCTCTCAAACCTCTATGGACACTGAAGAGAACAGTTTATACAGCAGAAAGGCAGACAAACAGCATGTTACACTTGGACCAATAGAAGAACCAGCCAGGTTAAGCAGCCGACCCCTCTCTACAGGACCAGCTGTCACTACACAAGCTCTTACCGGTCACCTACAGCTGACTGTAACGGTTCACATAAGTCACGGTTCGGTACGTATAAAAAGAAAACAATGTGCAGCATTAACATAGCATTATTATTATTAATAGCATTATTCGCTTTTAAATGTTTTATAATATGTTTTATGTATTCTAATCTTGCCCTGTAAAGCACTTTGAGTGGCCTTGTGTCTGAATTGTGCTATATAAATAAACTTGCCTTGCCTTGCTTGCCTTAACTGCAATTGCAGCCTATAGGTATTTTTCAGTATAGAAAAGAAAATACTGCTGCAAACAACCAAGGTCTCCAACAAATAAAATAATTCTCAAATAGCGCAGTCAAAACCAGCCTGTACATTCGGCATATCTACGTCATTATTACGTGTTGCGGTACGGTGCAGTTCGGTTTGAATACGAATGCGTGTATTTGTTACACACCTACAGCTGACGTCATTCACTTTCTTTTATTTTTTATTATGTTGGCTTCTCCTACCACCTGTACAAAACACCTGTTTGAGGCGCAGTGGGCAGAAACCTGATCGTTTGTCTTACATTTAAAAACTGAAATATTTATGACCCAAACTTTGGCACACAACACACACCAAATGGCACGTGTTCCTGTACATATTGGACGACTAAACATAACAGCTACCATCAGACAGACGCCCATGACCCCTTGCTGTCTCTGCACCTGCCGCTCAATATGTCTGTCTGTGAAGTTAAAGGAATACTTCACCCATATGGAACCGGCGTTCTATCATTATAAAATCGCTATTATAATATTTTAATTAGGTTTTTCTCATCTCAGTCTTTCCTCAGTGTTCCCTTGGCCCAGCTGTCCTGTTAATCCTAACCCTACATTTTGACAAGTGTGATGTCACACTAGTAAAATGTAGGGTTAGACAGTGAGACCATAAAACACTCTTTCTGCCTTTTCTTAGGCTAGGAGGATGAACCGATTTCAAAAAATGTTGCACATTTATACTACATGGGATCTCAGAGTTCAATACACCTTCATATTTCCACCGGTGAAGTAGGTCTTTAAATATACTGCAATGACGGTGTGTGAACCTACAGACAGTTTAGTTGGTTCACATGCATTAAACTGAGCAATTTAATCTAACATGTATGTGTCACCATAGATATGATCTGACAGCAGCCAGTTTGGGATTTGCATTATATTTGTACAAGGAGGATGTGAAAGATATAGAGGTGTTAGTCTGCAGGACGGAGCAGAGCATTGAATATGCAAATTCAAGAGATGGTTTCATAAGTTAACGCTGCCTGGTGGCAATACTGCAATACAACCATAACAAGGTTCCCATGTATGGTGTCTGTGCTACAGCCGGCGAGTCAGGGCTTTGTGGATGTGGACCTGGAACTTCAAAATATCACTGACTCAGACACCTGGTACTAATAATAATAATAATAATAATAATAATAATAATAATAATAATAATAATAATAATAATAATATAATTAATAATATATAATAATAATAATAATAATAATAATAATAATAATAATAGATTGGATTTATAAAGCCCTTTTCTAGGCACTCAAAGTGCTTTTCAGGGTTCCAGGTTCCATTAATTCGCACACAGTCATACCAGTGGCGGAAGCGTGGCTGCCATTCAGCACCTACGGCCCCTCCGACAACCTCAAACATACAGCAGTCATACACATTCACACGAGGCAAGTCGGGTGAAGTGTCTTGCCCAAGGACACAACAACCATGACACAAGTCATACTACTAGATTATTAAAAAAGGTAGATATCATAACCAGAACAAAATAACCAGAAACACTACTGTTAAATCATAAGGCAGGATGACGCAAGCCTGTGATGACATGGATGAGATGGATAGACAACAGAGGAACTATAAAATTTAAAAAATTTAAAAACTTCCATCTGCACTGGAGAAAATTGATCAACACTGAATACAATAAATGAGACATATCCAAACAAACAGCAGACTGTCTGTCAGCCTAACTCTCAAACCATAACACTGTAACCAAAAACACCATAACACCAAAAACACTGTCTGTGATAACATCATAACATCAGTGTAATGGTTGGAAAATGCCAGAGGAACTATATAATATAACAATTAATAATAAAAACAAATAAAAATATATAATAATACTAATTTAAAATAAATTTGAATAATGATAATCCTTCTTTCCTTCTGCACATACAAACACGGAATAAATTATATTCTCAATGTATCTAAAATAACAGACTGGAAAGAGATATCATTCTATGTTAAATTTAAAAATAATAAACCGTGTGTCAGAAAAATAATCTAAAATATGTTGATATTTGTAAAATGAAAAGCCTGCTATTCCACCACATAGGCCGATCTATAGAAATAAAGGTAAAGCAATAACAATAGCCCACATTTAAGCTAATTATATGAATTGGCTATGTAACATCACAACAACATATTCAATCAGGCTAATAGCCCAATCCAATTAGGAACCAACCATTTTCGGTGCAGAGGCAGCTGGGAAATGTAATTTATTTTTTTTCACCACCGTATTAAAACATCTTTGGGTGAATTTATGCACATTATTCCATTTTATATTTCAATTGATGCGGTTTCGATCCGAGGTGAATTCGCGCTCAGTGTATTGTGTATTGAAATGAGCTGCGGCGGGCGGGCGGGCTCACCGTTGTTGCAGTACTGTAGCAGCAGGTTGGTGCTGTCATACAGGCTGCCACACGAAGCGAACCTCTCAGTCATCCTTTCCTCTCTCCTTCCAGTTCTCCCCCGGGTCGCTCGCTGCCTTTGTCCGACTTTCACGTCCTTTCTGCGGCTGTGCTTCACGCCGTCTCCTCGCTCTGCCGCCGCCACATTCATGAACAGACCGACACACACACACAGCCACAGACACCTTTACCTGCTGCTACCCCGGCTCCCCCCTTCCACTCAACCGTCCCAGCCTTAGTCAAGCTGCACACTGCATAGCACACTACCACTTCCATTTCTCGCTTTCAAATTAAAAGTCACATCGACTACTGAAGAGATTAGTATAGCCTATTATATCCTATAGTCTTTGCGTGTGTTTTCAAATATGATTTTACCAATGTTCCACTTACATATGTCAAACCAAATACCAAGCCTACCCTGCTATTAACAAAATGTAAACAGGCTATAGTGTCACAAATTAGAATTGTCATGAGCCTGTTCCTTAGGCCTATCCGCTCTTCCACTGATATGTAGGCCCTACCCTACCAAACTTATTAAATTACATTCTTTAATTTATATTAAAATTAAAAATGCAATGTTGTTAAATCATTTAAAAAGCCCAAAACAGCTCGGAACAGCTAGGCATACACTATTTTTTTATTTTGTTGAGAAAACCGTCGGCTTTTCCGGTAACAATCTAGTTTTACTTTCGCGTGCTTGACATCCTTCAGCTGTTACTATAGCAACAGCCTCTCCACCGGCTCCGGTTCGCGATCATTGGCGGTGGAGGAGAGACGGAGGTGAACGTGACTGCAGTTTTTTTCATATGATTTAAATCGGAAATGTTGAAATCGGCTGTAAACCTAAACACGCCTCTCTTTGGAACTAAAGTTTCTAACAGGCCGAACTTAGGGTGAATTCGGGTAATGTGGGACACTTTTGGCAATTTTGACTTCAGCGACCTATTGCGATATCTATCCAACACATAATCTCAACATATTATACATTTCTGAAATCTGTAAAATGTTTTCTACAACACCAGAAGAAAAAAAATGTAGATATGATACCAAGAAGAGACATGCCACAACTATTAGAGTTCTTTGTGACAAATTAAATATTCGGCCTAAATTTGATAATCTGGGACAGGTGACGTGGTAATCTGGGACAGTTGTATTAGCCTTTAAAAAAAAGACTAAATCACCATATTTTCTGCAGTTTAGCCTCACTATCAACAAGTCCTATACAAGCATTGTGGAAAAATGACAAAAAGAAAGCTGAATAAGTCAAATACATTGTACACTTGATGAATTGATCTACCATATGCAATTATTCAAAACATTGTCTTTCAGTCATGGTCTCTTTTCCTGACATTGTGGGGCCATTGTACTCTGTAGGCCTAATGCATTGAATTTTGCACATTATAGGTCATATATTTTTATATATTTTATGAGATAGGCTATTGTATTGTACTTTACAATAGTAGTTAAGCACTGTAAATGCATATTTTTCCAATTTGGATCATTTAAATGACTGTCCCAGATTACCCAAAACCTGCTGTCCCAGATTATCAATCATATTTGATAATCTGGGACAGCAACATAATGGTTGAAAAATAAAAATCTAAAACAAATATTCAACATATTATTGCATATTTTGTTTCTTTGACATATCACAAACATAATTGCCAAAAAAACAAGAATATGCATTATTTTTGAAAGAGTTATATCCTTAACATTAAATTGATCAGAATCCTATGTCATTGACCAATTCTCGAAATTCTCAGGGGAGCTTCTGTTTGATAAGTGCTCTTCCTCTTCCTGTGACATCCCCCCATGAAGACATATCATTTCAGTTGCGTGACATTCATGCTAATCCTGTAGTCATTTTTTTTTTGAAAAAACTTTGTTAGATAAGGAAATAAACACATTTGAGCTTAAGTGTCCCAGATTACCCAATGTCCCAGATTACCCGAATTCACCCTATCTTTCGAGCACGTGCAAAGTGTGTCTGCATTTTGTTTTTTATTTAGGGCCTATTCATCTATTACTGCTTTTTTTTATTGCCTGCATGTTCGAAATAAAAACAATCAATCAATCAATCAATCAATCAATAATTTTTTTTTTGGCCTAAATAAAGATAGAAATGTGATGCCAGTGTCGAAGCTGTGTTGGTGAATAATTTATTGGGATAAGCAAACTAGGACCTACACCTGTCACGCGTGCTCCTAATTGATTCCAAACACTATTTATGCAAGCGGGAGGTTTACCACCCTCCACTGTGGAAAACAGGAAAAGTACACTTTGGCTATTTTATGTTTAAAGGCCCATAGGCTACCTGTTGAAATACTTTATTTTCTACCAACAGCAGAGTTAATTGCAGAGAAGAGCTGAATGGATTGTATAGGCTATATATGTATATATATTGTATCATATATCATATTGTATGAAATGTAAAGCCCAATGAGACAAATGTATTTGTGATTTTGGGCTATACAAATAAAACTGATTTGATTTGATTTGAACAGTCTATAAAAAATATAGGCTACAACTAGGCTATCTATGGCTACAACCATTACCCTTTAATCTCATATATATTACCTTTTACTCTTATCATTTAAAAAAATTTTTAAATGATCTAAAAACTTCGACTTTTTACCTCATTTATATAACTTACCATGGGGATATTTTTATTAACATGGCAAAGTTTTTTCTTTCACTATTGTTCCATAGACCCGTACTGCGCATGCGCCTCTTACGCAGCTTTGTTTATGTCACGTGACAGCTGACGTAGCTCCACCAACTGTTGCAGAGCAGTGACTAGTAACCAGTAACCTCTTATCATAGGTCCACGCTAGTAACAGTAAAACTAAATGATGAAATGTTTTGAAACACACTCGTGCTGACGTGTGACTAAAATGTATAAAAGGAAGGATTGGGCTTTCTCTGTGAGCGTTTAAACATTTGAAGCGGGCTCAATGAACTAACGACGTTTAAAAACACCAAACTACTGCTTCTATCGTTAGCGTTAGCATTAGCCACAGCAGCATCACAGGAGGAGGAAGTGAACTGAAAGTTTCTCGACAGCCGACTGAAGTCAGTAAGTTAAAGTTATGGTTCGCAGACGGGTCTGTTTGGGGGGGAATAATACTCTTAGTTTACGGCTGGTATAGACTGTATGTCGGTGTCCTAACTCATACAAACTTGAGTCAAGTCTTTGTAGAGCCTGTGTAAAACTGTTGCATCAGCTTGTGCATTTATAGTGTAGCTACAACTCAAATTTCATTATAGAGTGAACCAGATAGATAGATAGATAGATAGATAGATAGATAGATAGATAGATAGATAGATAGATAGATAGATAGATAGATAGATGGGTAGTTCCTTCAATAATATCAAACTTTAATAAGTTTCAAGACAGACATAACACACACATGTCCTCTGATAGCTTACATAATTAAAAAGATCAAACACAATAAATACAATAAATAAATACTAAAAAAGTTATTTTTGTGCATTGTAAAACCGTATAGCAGCTGGTATACAAGACATCCAGTACCTCCTCTCAGTGTTGTCTCTGACTGAAGGTGCTGCTCTTGATCAGCTTCAGGGTGTGGAGTGGGTGAGTGGGGCATGGACATGGAGTGGGGTTGGTCCTTATTGAAGCCAGTTTGTCCAGAGCTCTGGCCTCTGCCACCTGCTTCACAATACACTCAGAGAGCACACATGCCTCTCACCACCCTTGCCCTATTCTATTCTACATGTACTGTACTGGTAAAGGAGAAATAAATAACTGAAACATGTTGTGTCTCTCCAGGCTGTCTAGAGGATGAGGAGACAGAGGGGGTCCCATATGGGCTTGCTGCTCCTGGCCTCTCAGCTGTTCCAGGTCGGGGTGGACAACATCCCCCCTGTTACCCTGGCTGTCCTGGGACTCAACGTATACCTCTTCATGTTTCCTGCTGCTCCACTGATGAAGGTAATGCACTTGTATAGCAAGTCATGTTTTTTTTTGAAAAGTTGATACAACTTATACAAAAATAGAAAAACACATATACAGTAGTTAGTTGTACAAAATGCAGTAGGGCTGACATGATTATTGTTTTTTCATCAGTAAATAAATAGTAACTGATACTATGACAGTTCAAAATAAAAAAAATATTTTTCTATTGCACTACATTACATAAAGTAAATTGTATTTATTTAGACACATTTATACAGCTTATTACAAAAATAGTAAAAATACATAAAGTCAGTTGTACCCAATGCAGTAGGGCTGTGCAATGAGTATTTGATGTAATAATGGCCCAGTTGAAGGACATTCATTTACAACAATTTTGATAATCACATAAGGCAAACTAAAGTGCCAAATTAGCTGAAAATTTCACATTTTTTATTTATTTATTGTCCCATGTCTGCACTATCTTTCAGGAATGACACTGTATGACATTAGTACTAATGTAGGAGCCATGGTGTAAGTAAGCTCCGTGTGGTCTGACTCCCGGGTGACTTGGTTGACGCGCTAATTTTTTTTTTTTTTTTTTTTTTTTTTTTAACCTTTATTTCTACAGGTACATCCCATTGAGTCCGAAGACTCTTTTACAAGGGAGACCTGTTCCCATTTACACGTTACCATTCACACACACATTCATACACCGATTGCAGGCTAACTATCGACATTCACACGAGGCAAGGTGGGTGAAGTGTCTTGCCCAAGGACACAACAACTATGACACAGGTGGCAGGGCGGGGATCGAACCTCCAACCCTTTGATCATCGGCCGACCCGCTCTACCACCTGAGCCACAGTCGCCCCAAAAGCCACAGTCGTCTCAATGTGTTTAGTTGTGTGAAGTAATGACTGATCCGTGTCCTGTTTTCAACCTGTTTATTGTTTACCATGACAACAATGATAGGTGAAGAATACATCCAGACAGGTCCTCATTGACACTAACAACGATTGTTTAGCCTACAATTGATTGAGAGATATGTTTCGAGCGGTCAAAAACCGTATGCCCTTCCGGGGTCAAACGACAACAAACAATGAAGTGATACACCTTTTATACCTGTGCCCCAGGCAATAGGGCAGTGGAGGGTGGACAACACATGACATGACAACATATAGATACCAAAAAATGGCTCTTACAACTAATATACACATTATTTCTCCCACCCTTAGGCCTGTGTGAGTGTCCAGCAGGCTTACTGGTACAGTGACTGGTGGCGCCTCCTGCTGTCCCCGTTTCACCATGCGGACGATTGGCATCTCTACTTCAACATGACGTCGTTCCTGTGGAAAGGCATCAAGCTGGAGCGCCGGCTGGGAGGGGCCTGGTTCGTCTACCTGCTGTCAGTCTTCTCTGCCCTCACCGGATTGGTCTATCTGGGGCTGGAGGCGGGACTAACAGCGATCACCGATGACCAGTCCTACAGCATGGCCTGTGCTGTCGGCTTCTCAGGTACAGAGTGATATATGGAACTCCCAAATGATGTTATGTTTATTAGTAGACAATATTAACTCTACTACGACTAGGCTAGCAGAAAAATAGGACCTGTGCAAAGTCATTTATGATAATCACTACATGAACATAGCATTGTTTTCACTGATGGTCTCATTTATCATTATTTAACATTTGTCATTTATGATCTTCAGAGGAAAATTTTGACTTTGTCAGCTACTCATTGGAGGTTTAAACTCTAGTCCAACCATTAACCATACTAATTATGAACCTTATTGACCATATTCCTGTGTTTGTAGGTGTGCTGTTTGCCCTGAAGGTGGTGAATAACCACTACCACCCTGGAGATGTGACCTATGTGATGGGTTTCCCTGTGGCTAACCGCTATGCTAGCTGGGTGGAGCTAGTGCTGATCCATGTGACATCACCCGGGTGAGTAACCAATCAGAACTCTGCAATAGAATATTCAGGATCCACTAGCTGTATAAACTGTTGAGACACAAGTGTGAACCTTTGTGATGCATGTGGCAGGGTTTTTTGTTTAGTTTTTTTTCTCGGTGCAATTGATGGAAAGTGTCCACCAGATGGCAGCATTGAGTTAATAGTGTTGCTGTGTTGTCTCCTCATTAGGACCTCGTTTGTCGGCCACCTGGCAGGAATCCTGGTGGGTCTGCTCTACACTAGCGGACCACTGAAGGCCGTCATGAAGAAATGTGCAGGTATGACTTAATGTGTGTGTCGCTGTATTTGAAGGAGTTGATTATACTTTTGTCACACCGTCCGTCTTACCTTATGCCATTTGGAAGTGAGTCTTCCACTTGTGCTGAAGACTGACTTTTTTTTGCATTGGCCTTTAACACAAGTTGAGACTTTGACACTGCTCCCTTTTTTTCTCATGTATCTTATGTGTTGTTTTGTATTGTATCTTGTACAGCTCTTTGGTCAACTGATGGTGTTTTTAAATGTGCTATAGAAATGACTTTGACTTGACTGTATAACTCTAAAAGTATAACAAATAAAGTTTTTAAATTGTTCTTCAATCCCTAAGAAAAGTCATATTTTTTTTGTTCTATGGAGTTGGGTTAGGTCTTGTAGTGCTCTTATGGCACCTCTTATTCTCTGTAACTAACTATCTATGCAGATTTGGTGTGTGTGTGTGTGTGTGTGTGTGTGTGTGTGTGTGTGTGTGTGTGTGTGTGTGTGTGTTGTGTGTGTGTGTGTGTGTGTGTGTGGTGTGTGTGTGTGTGTGTGTGTGTGTGTGTGTGTGTGTGTGTGTGTGTGTGTGTGTGTGTGTGTGTGTGTGTGTGTGTGTGTGTGTGTGTGTGTGTGTGTGTGTGTGTGTGTGTGTGTGTGTGTGTGTGGTGTGTGTGTGTGTGTGTGCGGCACCATTCTAACACTGGAGATAGGTCAAAGAGTATTAATCCATATACAAATCTACACCCACAATATCAATTCAACTTTTTCCACTGAATGAATCTCTTGGTTAATATTTGCACCAGGTATTGTGACGTCGAACGGATATAACTCCGGGCCCAGCGCATACTACAGCAACTCAGGCTCCTCAGGTAACAAAGCCTTCAAGGGAAGTTAACAAGTTGTTTATCAGAAGCACAGAACCTTGATCATATGGTACAACTGGCTGCCATTCTTTACCACTGTCTAAAATGTCAATTGTTTTTTTCTTATCGGTTGTTGTGTATTTGATGTATTTGCATGGTATATTGTGTATCTATTGT
This sequence comes from Ammodytes dubius, assembly GCA_026122265.1. Taxonomy (NCBI): domain Eukaryota; kingdom Metazoa; phylum Chordata; class Actinopteri; order Uranoscopiformes; family Ammodytidae; genus Ammodytes; species Ammodytes dubius. The sequence goes on along the minus strand of CM047508.1, from coordinate 2,872,123 downwards.
TTTTTGCTTTGCATTTGTTTGACTCGACATCATTGGAAATGAGGGTGTCACTCCTCAATTGTGGAACCCCATCTGATTTCTTACCGTCCCCCGTCTAACTTGTGACTATATTCTAATTTGTTCTTATTGCTAACATCTCCCATTAAAAGACCAAAACCAGGTTTGTGGTGTAGTGGCTAGAGCGTCCCACTAGAGACTCAGTCCTCTTCACAGCAGACCCGGGTTCAAATCCGACCCGTGGTCAAGTTCTCTGCATGTCATTCCCTCTTTGCCCATTTCATCTCTGTCCCTCTAAATCTGTCTAATAATAAGAAAAAAAGCCCAAAAAATTATCTTAAAAAAACAGCAATTAAACTGATCCTGGCCTATCTAGATAGATAATAGATAGATAGATAGATAGATAGATAGATAGATAAATACTTTATGATCCCCGGAGGAGAAATTCAGGTGTCCAGCAGCAGATAAAAACACATCCATCCATCATACAAGCATTAATAATTACAATACATAGACCTAAACATATTAAAATACATCTAAAGTCTGATATGGAGTATTTCTCACATGCATGGTTATTATTATATTGCGTGTGTTTTATATGAATGTGTGTGTTTGCAGGCTACAGTGGCACTGGTGGAGGATACTCGGGATACCAACCGAATGCACCGAATTATGCGAGAAATAATCCTCCTCCACCTTATCCCCGTGGACCAACGGAGGAAGAGCAGCTAGAGGAAGCCATCAGAAACAGTCTGAATGACAGAGGTGAGGGGGAGAGGGAGAGTGTATCTTAGCCTATATGTTGTTTTGTATTGTATTTTGTACAGCACTTTGAATCAGAATTAGAACCAGAATCCTTTATTGTCTCTGTACGGTGAAACAACAAATTGTAGCAGCATCCAAGTATACACACAAACTCACAATATATAAATAGTAACAAACATTGTTTTTAGATGTGCTATAGAAACAAATTTGACTTTGACTTTTGTATTTTAAAAGAACATTTTAAATTGAAAAGTCCCTTTAGATAAGATTCAGCGAACATTTAAAATGTATAAATCTCGGGGTGCTCCGGTGGCGTAGTGGATAGAGCGCGTACCATATCGGCTCCGGCCCCTGTTACAGTGGTCGCTGTACTATCTAATACAACTTGAAAAATGACAAAAAAAATTATCTTTAAAAAAAATATAAATCTTGGGTTTCTTTTCCACCTATCAGGGCAGGCGACAGCGGAGGAGGTCCGGTTGAGGAGACTGAGGCGGTTTGACAGCTGAGCGGCTGCAGTGGACGGAGATGGAGACAATTGATGTGACGATTCAGAAGATGGTTTTCAATCCTGAAGTCTGGTGCAAACACTGCTCCCACAGGCTCCCAGAATGAGAAGGTCCAACCAGACAATATGACGCATTTAAAATCTATTTACCTGTGTGGGCCTTTGCTTTAAGGCGCTCCTCTGTTTCCAAAGAGTTGATGTTAAGACATGGAGAACTACTATGCTGTGTAAGTGCAGTTCATAGGTTCATAAGATCATAGGCTGATGAGCAGGTTAGGTTTGGGTTTGTCTCTTGACTGTTCACTTGTATTAGCTTTGGATTGGGAAATCCAAAGTATAAAGTAAATATTTACTTTATCACCAGTATAAGGTGTGTAACAGTTATTAATCATCATACCAAATGTTCTTTAAAACCCCCATTTAAATTTAGAAAAATGTGAATTCTATTTGTGAAAACAGACACAAATTCACTTATATTCCTCCATTCAAACCACATTATACCAGATTTATATCTAAATATGAAATTTAGACTTGACAAACAATTCTCTTCCAGATTTGCTAAGCCTTTATTTGCTTTTGCAAAACTGGAAAAAAAAATGGCATGCTCACCACTTTTTCCCCCATTAAGACCAAGAAAGATCCTCAGACTTATAGCTTGTGAAATGCTGGGAAATCAGCAATTTAGTTTTCACAAAAAGAGCAAAGGTTTTTTTTTTTTTAAACCTTTATTTATACAGGTAAATCCCATTGAGACCGGAGACTCTTTTACAAGGGAGACCTGTTTTCCATTCCCACGTTACCATTCTCACACCACATTCATCCACCGATAGCAGGCTAACTATCGACATTCACACGAGGCAAGGTTAACCCCATTTAGACATTGTTTTTTTTCAATCGAAAACTGAATTCAAATGAAAAGGAAGCTAACCAAATGGATAAGAGTCAACATGTCTATGTTATTACTGCTATTAAGCTACGAAAGGCAATATTACGAAACTCCTTTTTTTTCTCTTTCCTAAGATGCTACATCAGAACCATCCAGCATTGTAACTGTAGGTTCAACTTATAGACAATATGATGCTTTTGAACTTGAGGAAAGTGGTGCTCTCTCCACGCTGTTTACAATGTTAATACTTATTCCTTATATCCTTTCAAATAAACTTCCATAGGTAACCAAAACACCCAAACACAATGCACAATTTATAGTGCCACATACTCCTACATAACCATTGGCCTATAACTATAATAGGTGCTGAAGCTGTCTTGATGTAAATAAAAAGGTGTGGTTCATATGGTTTCATGAAGACCCAGTGTACATGTGTAATGATAAATCTTTAATAAATGTTATTTTCTTACTCAAAAATGACTTTTCATGTAGCTGTTATTGAGTTGGTGCAATCCCCCCTTTTCAGCATTTTTTTTTTTTTTTTTTTACGATATTTTTTGGGCATTTTTATGCTTTATTTGATAGTGCAGAGAGACAGAGTTGAAATGGGGCAGAGAGGGGAGTGACATGCAGAGAACGACCGCGGGCGGGAATCGAACCCGGGTCTGCTGCTGGGCCCGGCCCGGGAGGGGGACGCCCTACCAACTGAGCTAAAGGCGCCCCCCCCCTTTCAGCATTAACAGTATTAAAGGTGGAGTCGGCGATTGGTGTCAAAATCAGTAAATATCTCCGTACTGTATCTCCGTACTGTGTGTGTTCTGAAGAAAAATCTGGTGTTAATAAATACACAACCTAGGCTCTGTAAACTGGTATGTTAAGCAAAGAGTATGTACAAAACCACATCTAGCAACATACCACTTTACAGTGCCAGGGCTGTGTCTTAAAACTTGATATTTTTGCACCGCACACATAATATGTACAGAGGAGCATATAATGAGGATATATTTAAAAGTGATTTGACAACAAGTTCTCCAGAATTGCTGATTGCACCTTTAGGAGTCTATTTTTTTAATCAGCTTTAACACCATACAACTCAACTTTCTGACAAATCTTGGGCACTCCGGTGGCGTAGTGGATAGAACGCGTCCCTATAACGGCTCTCTCTCTATCTCCCCATTTCAACTCTGTACTATCCAATAAAGCTTGAAAATGCCAAAAAAAAAAAGATAGTTCTCCACATGAGAGTGACACTGGCTGTGAGCAAAGTTACAAAATCAACGTTGAAAGAAGTACATGGCGGTCTGTGATTTCCCCTAAAGCCCTGAGGCATGACGGTGAAAGTAGGACGGCTTAAATCAGAGCCAAAGGAACCCAGAAGGAGCCATCACCCCTAACACGCTCTAAAACCCCAACGCTGCATTAGATATACGACGTCCCAGTCGCTGTAGACGTGACAACTCAATTATACAGATTGAGAGTCACAGGAGGTGGAGGTAGAAGTGTTGTGACATCAGATGGCTGTGACAGTTTGTGTAGTTTGGTTGGGATGCTGCCGAGGGGAGGCTATGGACCCTGGTAGAGAGTGAAGAGCAATTAAAATATTAAAAGACACCATGATGGCTCTATTTCAGACAGGGACATCTAGTCAAGTTACTTTATTAGTCAATTCAATTACATTGAAATTTGTCTTTCAGCATATCCCCTCTCAAGTTCCCACACTTCAGAGGGGTCCGACGCGTC
>CM047508.1:2853227-2865727 GCA_026122265.1 Ammodytes dubius | reverse complement strand
TTTTGTCCATTTTGTTCATTATGTTGAAGAAGGCCTTGATGTAGTAGTAATGTAAATACATCTGTCCTACAATAGAGTAAAACACTGTCTTCTGTTAATGAGATTCCTGCAAAAAAAATCCAAAATATATTTGGATCACTTTCAATCACACCAAAGCAGATCTTTGTATATTAAAAACATTATGTCCACTTGAATAGGTAGACAAGGTGAAATAATTACAAAGTTTAGAGCTTACTAAAACCCACGCCATTTGACCAGTTTGTGGAATCAGACAACAGAAAGCTCCAGAAGAGAGATCTCTATAAAACAGGCTTAATCTCCACTCAACTTTACACACCAAGAAATATAACTAAGCTACACTACATACATGCCTGCACACACACTGATAACTGCAGTCTAATAAATCACTGTTAACATAAGTATCTCCTAGGGGGGCGTCCTTAGCTCAGTTGGTAGGGCGTCCCCCTCCCGGGCCGGGCCCAGCAGCAGACCCGGGTTCGATTCCCGCCCGCGGTCGTTCTCTGCATGTCACTCCCCTCTCTGCCCCATTTCACCTCTGTCTCTGCGCTATCAATAAAGCATAAAAATGCCCAAAAAATATCTTTAAAAAAAACAAAAAAAAAACATAAGTATCTCCTCGTGAAATGCATTAAAGGATCATTGAGTTATTTACATGGACTTTAATGACTGAACTGCTATCTGGACAGTTTGAAATCAAATCAAATCAGTTTTATTTGTATAGGCCAATATCACAAATAGATATTTGCCTCAGTGGGCTTTACATTCCATACAGTATGACATCCTCTGCCCTTACACCCTTTGATTAACACAGTAGTGATGACCTGCTGTGAAATACTCATGTATTCTTGGAAAGTCTTCTAACTGGGTTATAGTGGAATGTTATAGACTATGAGATGTAGTGGTGGAAACAGTAAGGGCTCATGTAGGCAAAAGGCATATTTAAAATAGGCCTTTGGTTCAGTATACTCGAGTCAAGTACATGATGATTATGATTATGATTGAATTCCTTTGTGATTCTCTCTACTTATGACATCTATTGCAGGATGTCCGTCCTGGGAGAGGGATCCCTTACTCTGTCAACTCTCCCTGAGAATTCTCAATTGTTTTTAATCCCGAAAAATGTATTTATTTATTTATTTATTTGTTTGTGCAAAATATAGACTGATAGATGGATAAATACTGTATTCATTCGTAAGTATTTCCATCGTTGGCATTGCTATAGCTAACACTAAGAGTGATATAAGTGTATCGATAATGCACTGTGAACGTGTATTTATATTTAAATTACATTTGCATCTGAAAATGTATAAATTATTAACACTAAGTCTATACAGTTTTTAAATACGTTTTCATATACTATCTTTCTATGGTTCTATACCTTTCTTTACTTCTCCTTATATTGTCAACACTGCTGCGTTTGAATAAAACTAAGAAATATATATGTATTTTGTTGTAATAGAATATTTCGATGTTGTTGTTTTTGTTGTGTGCCGTATGCCTCTGTCACATGAGTAAGAATGTTTCTTGCAACACTCATTATTTTTCACTATACATTCCCCCAGGGGAAGACGGGAGAGAAACAGAGGGTGTCACTTCGGATATATTCTCAAACTCTTCCCCTGCAGGCGCTTTAATAATCTGGTGAGATATTCAGTCTCAGATGGTTTTATATAGGTTATACATGCAGGATAAGGGTACTATCCTTACCAGCTTTGTAAGGGTAGTACAATGATATAGTAGCATAGTTGGTTTAACATGCACTGTGCTCAAACATTCAGAAAACAACAGTTTAAGTCTGTGAGGGACAAAAAAAAAGAAAAAGAGATCTTTCATAGCCATAAATATCCCCAATATAAGAACTACAGTGTGAAATATATAAAGCAACAAACTAAAATGAATACCATGATATCCTTTAACCAATTTTAACATATTATCTTAAATCTACCAAACTCTACCTGTAACTGTTTTAATAGCCATATTGTAGCTACTTTTACAGATCTAATTTTATTTCCAGCCACTCTACACCTCTGTCTACAATGTTTCTCTTTACCAGCTTGTTGTGTATTTGATGTATTTGCCTTGTATATTGTGTAGTATTGTTGTTTTTGTTTCTCGACATCATTGCAAATGAGGGTCAACCCCCCAATGATATCTCGAGTATAAATAAAGGTTAAATAAAAAATAAATAAATAAACGCTCCATAACTGTAGATAGTTGGTTAGCACTAAACAGACACACCACCCACCACCTATTACCCCTGACCTGCTGTGATGTAAAACGTATGCGGATCCACTCCAGGTTTTGCCCTGCGCCCCCCCCCCCCCCCCCCCCCATTAAATCAGCGCTGTTGTAGTGCGGGTCGGACTATACGGAGAATCAGAGGAAATAACAAGGCACAACAAACAAGAAGGGCGTGCAGCATAACAGGAACACGTTGGTGTATGCTGATGCTGACCATAACTGTATGCTGACTGACGATGGACTGACTGGGAAAATGTGGGTGAAAAAAAGAGGAATTAAGGGCAAATTTCATTGCTGCTCTTGCGGCGTTTGAGCATCATCTATGGGCTTCGCTGGAGGATGCTGCATCTCTGGACCCGCTGCTGTATGTACCTATCGCTCCAATGCGTTCACTTATAGCCGACCGACGTCCTTTAAATGTTGTCCTATTGTGATTTATTATTAGCCTACAACGTGCGACGGCTGGGAAAGGACATGGATGTAAGAAGAACTGTTGACCATCTGCAAGGAATTATTGCTTATTTATTTATTTTTTACGCGAGCAATCCTTATCACAGTCGCATCACTGCCGACTTCTGTTAGGCGCAAGAGAGAGAGAGATACAGAAGAGAGAGAGAGAGAGAGAGAGAGAGAGAGAGAGAGAGAGAGAGGAGAGAGAGAGAGAGAGAGAGAGAGAGAGAAACACACATGATAATCGCCTCACTGTTTAATTATTAAGGAGTGTCTATTCCACGGGATCAAGGCACTGGTGTTTTCATCTCACTACATCGTCAAGTGCATGATCTTAAAACCATGCAGGCGTGAAGTGGCGGTGAGCGGCGCACACACACACACACACACACCACACGGATGGATGAGTGAAAGCCGATGGCCAGGCGCCCCCCAACAATTTGCTCAGAAGGGGGATGCAACCTAACACAACCCCGGTACCAAATGGTAAGAGAGAACCTCCCATTTAAATATAATTTAAATAGCAAATGGCTCAATATTGCATGACGTTTCTGTTGTTATTTTGCTGTCTCAAATTCACCCCATCTAACCTCGTTATATACTGCCGAATTATCTCCTGCAGCTTTCCACACATCGCAAGGGAAAGGAGCCCTGAATCTGTGACACATCGGTCCCCCAATCCCATCACCCTCTCCTCCACCTCTATACCTCCTCCCCCCGCCAATCAAGAGCCCGGACTCCGGCGACTTTTTAATGGCTTTTGTGTTCCGAAGATGGAGGGTTTTACTGGTGCTGAACGTGCTCGCTGTGGCCGGGTTCATGACTTTTTGGACCAAGTGCAACACACGCAGCAGCAGCAGCAGCAGCAGCGTTCAAGCCCAAGCCCAAGCCCAAGCCTTCGCCCTGGCTGGGTTGGACGGTCCGGGGGCGGAGATGATGAGGCCCCGCGGTAACGGGACGGCGGCGCAGGGGGCCGGGAGCATCAGTCATGAGGTGCTGCTCAAGCGGCTGAGCTCTCTGGAAGACGTGGTTTACAGGCAGCTAAACGGTAAAAAACAAAACAAACAAAAAAAGCAGCAGTGTTAACGTTGTAACTTAAAGGTGCACTATGCAGTTTTAGCAGGGGGGGGGGGATTTGTTTAATTTTGATATGGATCAGAAGACAAGAAGTAGCATAATTAAGAAGTTACCTTTATATGCGAGTAGTTATTACCTACTTCACCGGTAGAAATAGAAAGGTGTATTGAACTCGAGATCTTATGTAGTATAAATGTGCAAAAATGTTTGGAAATCGCCTGAGAAAAGGCAAAAAGAGTGATTTATGGTCTCTCTGTCTAACCCTACATTTTCCCATGCGTGACATCACACATGGGAAAATGTGGGGTTAGGATTAACAGGACAGCTGGGCCAAGGGAAGACTGAGGGAAGAAAAACCTAATTCATTATATTATAATAGCATATTATAATGATAGAACCTCATTCATTATATTTTAATAGCGATATTATAATGATAGAACGCCGGCTCTGTATGGGTGAAGTATTCTTTTTATTCTTAATTAATCCCTAAATGGAAAACTTCCATGTTGGTCAGCAGGATTCAGGGTCTACAGGAGACTAAAGCAGGAGGATGTTTGCCCTAACAGTAGCTGGAAAGCAGCTTAAAAATGTAATATCTCTGCAAACTTTAATATCTGCCAAGCGGTGAATAAATAGGCCCACACCCAATCACGAGAAGATTATCTTATCCTTAATTTGAAAGAACATACGCTTGAACGCATGAACTGTTCACGGTCGAGAAATGGGAATGTTTCAAACAAAAGAGTTATGCTGCGTATTTACAGAGGATAGTATGACTATTTGGAAATGTACACATCGCTACCTTTAACAAATATTCAAGTAAACTAAAGTTTTTAAGTAAACTACCTTAATTCTCCTGGTGTGTACACAGGGACCAATTATGTTCTGGTAAGTGATTGGCACACACCAGTGAACAAAGTTTAGGTGGATTGAGTTCCATTGATTTCTATTTGTAAAACATTCTGACTGAAACTTGAAGAAGGAGTTCAAGCAAGACCAAAAAATTAAAAAAAAAAAAAAAAAAAAAAAAACACAAAGTTGTCAATTTATACATTATTTCTTCGATCAATACTATTATAAGAAATAATGTATAAATTGACAACTTTGTGTTTTTTGTGTGTTTATTTTTATTTTTTTTTTATTTTATTTTTTTATTTTTATTTTTTAATTATGTATGTAATGTTATGAATCTGTTTGATCGAAATAAACTAAACTAAACTAAACTAAAAACATTAGTTCTTTGTAATGGTGATGCTGAGCACAGCAGAGTGCGGATCACTTTTTTCTCCAGGTGCATTTTCATCCAACACACCTGCATCACAAACAGTGGAAGATAGCAGTTTGCTAAAACCATAACAATGCATCTCTCCTTGCTCTAAACAAGGTTAATGTTTCTTTTGTACATTGTCCCTGTTTAAATAAAGTTACATTACATAATCTTGAATTCTCTGGTCTGTCTAAATCCCTGGGGCCTGATCGAGGGCTTTGGGGTGTTTGTCGGACCGTTCATACTGAAGTATCAACTCCACACTTTCCCATGCACGATGTCACACATGGGAAAACGCAGGGTCAGACAGCGAGACCAAAAATCACTCCCTCTACCTTATCTCAGCCCAGGATAAACAGCTCTCCTAACACTCTGCACATCTATAGGGGAGAACGGGGTAAATTGTCACACGGGTTGGTTGTCACAATCGTTATATCTCGGAACCAGAAGGCGCTGTCTGTGAAATTTTGGTATGTAAATATCCACAATTGGGGTCAGAGGTCACCTACATAGTCTTCCTTGGAGTTAGACTGCTGAATTTGAGGTGAGAGGACTGTTTGTGTTTTTCATGTCAAATTAAAAATATTTAGCTCCTCAGTATTTTTCTTCTAGGCTTTTACACAATGGGTGTATAACAAAACACTTGTTACCCATAAAAAGTGTGAAGGGTAAACTATAGTTTAGATTGTGGTTAGCAAGCTAATTAGTTGTCAGATGGTTGTTGGCCTTGATGCTAGCAAGAAATTCAAGTTGGAGTTGGTCGTCACATTTTTTGGGGGGTTGGTTGTCACATGTTATCCAAAGGGAGCAGCCAGAAAAGGAACACAATAACGAAAGAAATTGTCAAGCTGTGTCCTCACTGACACCCCAGAGAAGGAAAGAATAGAGCAGGAAAAGGCAGCTAGCATGCAAAAGAAAAAAGGGCAACAAAATCAAAACAACCCAGTGCATCCCAAACTAGACCAGCTGCCAAGGCTACAGTAAGTTATGTAGGCCTATTTGTCAACTTGACAATGCAATTACACGTTCAAATTTAGTTCTGCTTTCTCGTCTTCTTTTTAAGATTATTCCCATTAAGATAACATTGTGACAAACAACCCCATAGTGTGTGACAACCGACCCCTTGATGGGGTTGGTTGTCACAATGTGTAAGGGTGTCTTTGACGATTAATTTCTTCTTTATTACAATAAGATAGAAAAAGTGAGGGGTACACATTTCAAGCCAACACCTTAAGCTTCAATTTAATTTAGGAATGACTATTGAAAGATGTTTAGGTGATGAGCAATTCTCACTAGAGTAAAAAGTGTGCCTACTTACCCCGTTCTCCCCTACTACACAGGATCCCAGATTTCAAAACACCTTCAAACCTCCACCAGCGAAGCAGGTCCTTGAATATAAAGTATACCAGCAGATAAGAGCCAATATTTATTTTCCTTTCTTCTCCCCTCAGTGTGCCATGGTCAGACCCCACAAGCACAAACAGGCCAATGACAAAAACTAAATACATTTGTTACCATGGAACCAGTGATGTTAGCTGCCTTTGCAGTTATAACTGTACCCTTAATTTGGGTCACCGTCCACCTTTATGTGGTCCCAAAACCCTTCCCAAGAGGACGCCCCCTCCCCACTTAATCGGTTCAACATGCATTCATAAGATACAGTTTCAGTCATTGCATTGGAACACAGTCTTTGTTAAAGAGAGGAGAGTGACTCAGGATCATGCTACCAGGCCATTGCTTAAATAAGACATTGTTTCTCAGCAATTTTTGCCTGTTTAAACCTGCAGTGTGTAGAATTTTGGGTTTTATTTCCTAGCAGATTTTGTAGAAAGTAATTATAATATCCATAAGTACATTTAATTTAGTGCATAATAGCTGAAAAAAAAGGTTTTGAATATTTTTTTTCCCCTTAGAAAGGGTCTCATATATGTCCATATTTCTGCATATTTTGGACCAAGGCCTAGTGCCGCCATCTTGAAAGTGTCATAGTTGGAATGTCATCAGGTGCATTGTTTAAAATTTAGAATTGTTATTGTCCTTGAAGGCCACTGTAGCTTCTGTTATTATTCTAAAGGGTTGGGGTTACCCAGGGAGCGTTGCATTCTAGAACTTTGTAGAACCTTCTTGATTATGTCATATTACACACTGCACCTTTAAATGAAGGTTGATGATGATGATGATGATGATGATGACATGTATTGTTGTGATCTTGTATTCTCAGGTCTGTCTAAATCCCTGGGGCTGATCGAGGGTTTTGGGGGCCGAGGTAAAGGGGGTCTCCCTGCCACCCTGTCTCCCTCCGAGGAGAGCGACGCTAAATACCTGAGAGACAAGTACGGCTACAACGCCTTCCTCAGCGACCGGATCTCACTGGACCGCAACATACCCGACCACCGGCCCGGAAAGTGAGTAACACCGCCAGTGGAAATGTACTGTATATACTTTCACTTTCAGGGTTAGTTCACAAACATATTTTCTTCTTAATTATTGGTAAAAAGTATGTAAAATTAATACATTTAAACTTTAAAGGTCTGTGGGCGACTGTGGCTCAGGTGGTAGAGCGGGTCGGCCGATGATCAAAGGGTTGGAGGTTCGATCCCCGCCCTGCCACCTGTGTCATAGTTGTTGTGTCCTTGGGCAAGACACTTCACCCACCTTGCCTCGTGTGAATGTCGATAGTTAGCTGCTGCTATGTGTGTGTGAATGGTAACGTGGGAATGGAAAACAGGTTTCCCTTGAAAAAGAGTCTCCGGTCTCAATGGGATTTACCTGTATAAATAAAGGTTAAAAAAAAAAAAAAAGTGTACCAAGGTTACGTTTTAAGGAGCTGTGTGTAAACGGAATTGGCGTTTTCCAGAACAGACTAGGGTGAAATTGAACATTATATATAATTATATTTTAATAATAGGAGTAAAATTGCTTGAAAATACAAGTATTTATTTTAAACTGTGTGCAAAATGTTTAGGCAAGTTGTATTTTTGAGGATTAATTTTATTATTGAACAACTACAGTGCTCTCGGTCAATCCAAAATGTTAAAGAACCTAAACCTGAATGTTTACGAAAGTAAAAGTGAGGTTTTGTCTTTCTTACTAGAATATATATATATGTTTTGCTATTATTAGGCAACTATTAGTATACAGAATTATTCTGCAACTAAATAAAATAATGAATACGCACTTCGATTGTAAGCGTAACAGCCCCTCCATCATTATTGAACCGCAATGATGCAGCCCGGCTCTAAATATTTTGGAAACCCATTAGACTTCAGGCCCCCTGCTGTTTGTGTGTGTGTGTGTGTGTGTGTTTCTGTGTTTCTGAGTGTGTGTGTGTGTGTGTGTGTGTGTGTGTGTGTGTGTGTGTGTGTGTGTGTGTGTGTGTGTGTGTGTGTGTGTGTGTGTGTGTGTGTGTGTGTGTGTGTGTGTGTGTGTGTGTGTGTGTGGTGTGTGTGTGTGTTTAAGTATGTGTGTGTTTCTGTGTTTAAATATGTGTGTGTTTTTAAGTATGTGTGTCTGTGTGTGTGTGTGAGTGTTTTGAGTGGTGGGGGTGTTGGTGTGGAGGGATCAGAATGCAGCGCTCTCATTTGTCCCTCGGGGGTCTTTCATGTTGCTGGATCAAAGTGGCGTGTGGCGGTATGATAGCGTGTGATAGTGTCAGGCTTAGCAGCAGCATGTTAGCTGGAGTGTGAGCAGTGTGCAGTATGAAGAGAAACCTGCAGCCCAACATAGCAGAGCCGCAGGGGGGGAGGACACACACACACACACACACCACGACACACACGTACACACACACACAACACACACACACACACACACACAACACAACACACACACACACACACACACACACACACACACACACACACACACACACACACACACACACACACACACACACACACACACACACACACACACACACACACACACACACACACACACACACACACACACACACACACACAGCTGGTAGCAGAAGCAAGGAAGGGAGAGAGGGAGACATGGAAAGACACAAAGATCAAATGTCAAGTTATGACTAGAATGAGGAGGACACATGGAAGCTTTTTAATGCATTATAAATAAATCAGCTGACTGTGTTTTTCAGAGATATATAACGTTTATTTTTCCAAGCCTGCTTTTTACCCAACATTTATCTCATAAAGTAAATGGTAAAATGGTAAACTTATATATATATAGCGCTTTTCCCTGTTTTTTCACAGACTCAAATCGCTTTACATTGTTTTGTACACATTCACCCAATCACACACACAGTCATTCATACACCGATAGCAGCAGCAGCTACCACACAGGGTGCAAGCTAACTATCGGGAGCAATTTGTACTAAGAGTAACCGATTACACATAGTAAGTATAGTCAAATATTAGCTGAGAAGTCAAAGTAAATGCGTTACAGAAATGCCAAAAGGGAAAGCCATAAGCTCATGATCCGACTCTCACCACACTCAAATTCAGACGAGTCGATGAAGCTATATTTATAATGTGACACGTTCAAGTTCACACTCTCACTCGTTCTCTCTTCTCTCTGCTGTTTCGGCTGTGCGCTTATTCACACCATCCCTGCCTCCTCCTAGTCCTACCTCATCACCATAATTGCTGTGGCATCTCCTGCCTTGAACATTATGCACTCTCTCTCTCTCACACACACACACACACACACACACCACACACACACACACCAACTCGCGCACACACAGCACACACACACCGCACACACACCAACACACACACACACACACAACACACACACAGTTTGCTCTCTGTATTAATATGATACGTATCTGCTGGGAGTTTTTCTGCAGACCCTTTAGGGGGGCTGTAATGTGCCCGCTCCCCTGCTGCTCAGCTTCTTAATCTAAGCTGCTTCCGTCTTCAAACACTGTCTACTTTTTACCACTGTGTTTCTTTTGTTCCAGAAAAGTCTCTCAGAATTACATATTTTCTTCTTTATATCATTATTCATGCCCTCATCAATTCTTTAACTAAAGCCTGTTTGTATAGGCAAGGGGAATTTAAAAAAAAATTAGACTTCTGGTGGCTGTTTTTCATGGTTAATCCACTAGCATTACCGTGTTAGTAAATGATTAATTTTTTATGAAATGCTGGATTTTTTTATAGAATTGCTTGTGATTAAAATGCCACTTCACAGGGAAATTAGATTATTGATGACAAAAATAACAAAGAAAAGAAAACAGCAAAAGCATTATCAAAAATAAAAATGTTTTCTCCTCTAAACTAAAGAACAGTTATAAAAAAGAAATGGCCTCCTGTGACATGCTTGTGTGTGTGTATTTAAGTGTGTGTGTGTGTGTGTGTGTGTGTGTGTGTGTGTGTGTGTGTGTGTGTGTGTGTGTGTGTGTGTGTGTGTGTGTGTGTGTGTGTGTGTGTGTGTGTGTGTGTGTGTGTGTGTGTGTGTGTGTGTGTGTGTGTGTGTGTGTGTGTGTGTGTGTGTGTGTGTGTGTGTGTGTGTGTGTGTGTGTTTGTGTGTGTGTGTGTGTGTGTGTGTGTGTGACATGTGGTCTGCCGCTCAGTGAATAGGATGTCGGTACTCAAACCCCACGGAGGCGGTTTGGTTTTCTACAGCAATAATGGAGGATGACAGTCAGGAGTGTGCCAAGCCCCAAACGCTGGGCATGTAAAGGTTTCATTGTACCGAAGGTTGTGCTGTGTTTGCTGTGTGCTGTTTTAAATGTTTTATTTCTATTCATATTTTTGATTCGCTTTTGTAATGTCTATTCTATACTTGATGTATTTTAATCTTGATTTCATGCCCCCTGTAAAGCACTTTGAATGGCTTTGTGTGTATTGTGCTATAGAAATATATTTACTTTTACTTTTACTTGTAGTTGTTTTTTATGATTTTGAATTTACTTGGGACTGTTTTTATTATTTTAATTGAAAACAGTTTTTTCTGATTTTATTTGATAACAGCTTTTTATTATTCTAATTTGTCTATATGTTGTGAGTGTATTATCGTGAGTGAACATGTAACTTGTTGCTGCCTCTTGGCCAGGACTCCCTTGAAAAAGGAGGTTTTTAATCTCAATGGGACTTTCCTGGTTAAATAAAGGTTAAATAAAAAAAATTAAAAAAATAAACTTTGCCTTTCCTTTGCGTGTGGTCCCGTGCAGATGCAGAAAGGTCATCTACCCCAGAGACCTTCCTCAGATCTCCCTTATCTTCATCTTTGTGAACGAGGCTCTGTCCGTCATCCTGCGCTCCGTACACTCAGCCGTCAATCACACGCCCGCCCACCTGCTCAAAGAAATCATCCTGGTGGACGACAACAGCGACGACGGTCAGTGTACAATGTTTTTAGTGCTATTAACTTTGTAACTCTCTGTGTGTGTGTGTGTGTGTGTGTGTGTGTGTGTGTGTGTGTGTGTGTGTGTTTGTCTCTGTGTGTGTGTGTGTGTGTGTGTGTTTGTCTGTGTGTGTGTGTGTTTGTGTGTGTGTGTGTGTGTGTGTGTGTGTGTGTGTGTGTGTGTGTGTGTGTGTGTGTGTGTGTGTGTGTGTGTGTGTGTGTGTGTGTGTGTGTGTGTGTGTGTGTGTGTGTTGTGTGTGTGTGTGTGTGTGTGTGTGTGTGTGTGTGTGTGTGTGTTTGTCTGTGTGTGTGTGTTTGTCTGTGTGTGTTTGTCTGTGTGTGTGTGTTAAATAAAAAACAATTAAAAAATAAAATCGAAGATTGAAAGTGGGGTTTGCTTCTTTATCAG
Source organism: Ammodytes dubius (assembly GCA_026122265.1). Taxonomy (NCBI): domain Eukaryota; kingdom Metazoa; phylum Chordata; class Actinopteri; order Uranoscopiformes; family Ammodytidae; genus Ammodytes; species Ammodytes dubius. The sequence goes on along the minus strand of CM047508.1, from coordinate 2,853,944 downwards.
TCAATGAATCCATCAATCAATCAATAAATCAATCAATAACCTTTATTTTTACTAGAAAGACACTGAGGTTTTTCCTCATTTACAGTCAGTGCAGCTACATGGCACAACGAGATTGGATTAAGACTAGACACTCGAACGGACCATGTCACTTGTCTGAGTATACATGGCCTTTCGGAAATCGGATAAATGGCTGTCTCCACTATGCTAGGTGTTCTTATCCAACTTCTCTTGTCTGAAGTAGATCGGATAAAGGTGTTTACATGCAGTTTAAAAGTCCTGTTGAAGTCTTATTTGTTTAGTTACCCGATTATGAGTCTGCATGTAACCGCACTGAGTGACGACGAGCATACACAATAAACACAATCACATAACGAACAGCACATTATATTACCAATGCTATTGATTGATGCCGTGCATTTATGTGTATAGTGTTTATAGTGTTACGCTTGTTAATATATTATTTTTTTCTGTTTGTCTTTTTACTCTTATAACGCACACACATCATTGACTATTTTAAAAGTTAAATATCAGTATGAGCCTTCAAAACCCTTTCTTTTTCTTAAGAAGATTACTTCACACACAAACACACACTCTGGCACTCATCTTAAAGCTGCTAGGTTGAGAATTTGATTTTTTTTTTACTAATCTGACCTGTGTTCACTGAGCTGAAAAAGCCCGAAGGCAGCACACACTGACTGCACCAATTTATTTGAGCTC